>JAOXJP010231567.1:0-10609 GCA_025762735.1 Platanus orientalis | reverse complement strand
AAATATTTTTAGTGTATATGGTAAATTATAAGTTGATGCGGGTGTGTTGAAGGTTAAAAATGCCTAAAAAAGAGTTGAGATGAAAAAGTAGGTGTCAAAAAAAGGGAACATTAAAGATTGTGTTTTAAAAAAAATTAATGGGCCGTGGGCTGGGTTGATCCTGACTCGAAGCCCGATAAAATAACTAGGGCCGGGCTTGGGCCTAAAGTTTCTAAAAAAATTGGACCCAAACCTGACCAGAGCCCGAAATTACTGTGGCAGGCCGAGCCCCGGTCTTACCTCGGCCCGGCCGAGTCCGGCCCATGCATACCCCTACTTTCGAAGGTAGTCGTCCTTTCGATTTTTTTTAATTTATTTTTCACCAGTGTTGCACCTCGTTGATAAAGAGAAAACGTGGTGCGCCCGTTTGTCACAAATAAAGTTCCTGCGGAAGTTTTATTCTTTCGACAGCGGATCGTGCACTGTTAGAAGTTGGTTGAGAATCTAGACTGAAAATGGCGGGAACCCTTCAGGCGATAACTTACAGACCTCCAGGATTTGGCAACGGAATGTTCCGTCAGCGGAAACCATTTTTTCCGGCAAGTCATATCCGATTCGGCGGTCGTTCCGTCGTTTGGAGCCCTAATTTGGTGTTCCTCAGGAAATTCCGCTCGACTTCACAAACTATCAGAGCCAATGCAAGATCGGATCAGGTTTACAACATGCATTTCTCTTTTCTATTCCCTATCTTCGTGATTTTTACGTTTCGTTATCAGCTGATGGCGTTCATTTAATTTGCTGTACTGATTTAGATTCTCTTCTGTCACTGTTCAGAACTGATTTTTTTTTTTGTATAAGTGGTTAAATTCGCCATCCAATTTTATTTAGATCTCGGAATTTAGTTTGCACAATTCCTTCATTAGTAGTTTCGTAACTCACTACCATCTAAAGGCCTCGCTATGTAGGGTTTAGAAGGTTTGGGATAACCTACATTATGCTGTAATTTGGGTATCATCTTCTCTGATAAAATATTTATCACCTCTCAGGTAGATGGTGATGGAAATCAGCGTGCTGGGATTTCGGATTCAGCTATTGTGTTAACTTGGGCAAAACCAATGTTGAGTTTTGCTGTAACTAACTTCCTTCCATTGGGTAATGCTGTTTTTTTTTGAGTGGGTAGTTGATCGTTTCTTTTCTTTTGATAGGTTTATGTATGTTCAGCTATCTTGTTGTTCACATTTTCTTTGATAAAGTCACAGCTTTAGATGCTTCTAATTCCCAGACCAAAAATAAAGATGGTTCTAATTTATTGTGTAGAACCTGGGTTTTGCAGTCATGGTTTCATTGTGTTCGTTTTAACTCCCTTGGTCTTTGTTGCAATTTCTTGTGGAATGTGTGGGGGTTTCTAGTCAGTCTCCATATAACCATTCGTTTTGAATAAAATGATTGTGTAAAGATGACATTTATATCACTAGTGAAGCCTATAAAGGTACACAAAGGATTCATACATAGGTAAGATATTAATCCATCGTTCATATTGATACCATAATGCTCACCCGCAAAGGGGAGCACTGATGTCAACTGCGGCCAACTTATTTAATAATGTCTTGTAACTTTTATTCCAAGTGCTCTGGGAAACACATGGCTAAACTGATCTTGTGGAAAGAGACTTTTGGTCTCCCTTGTGGTAAACTTATCTTTGAGAAAGTGACAGATAATTTCGATCTTTTCTCCTTACTTTTTATTTTTTGTTAGAAAATACAGACAGTGGAGCGTATGCAAGTCTGAGAAAGGATAGGGAAATTTGAAAAATAGAATGCGAGATGAGCCGGAAAAAGCTAAGGAGGTTAATGGAATTATGGAGATGAAAATAATCTGAACAAATAGATACAGAAGTAATAAGAAATTCACTACAAGAACCGAATTAATTAGTGTATATTGAATAAATAAATAAAGAATTTACATGGAACAGAGTAAAGAATTAAAGAAAGGAGTTTTAATACAATAGATAACAGAGGAGAGCATAATATATTAAATTAGAAAAACGTGATTTAAGGTGGCAAGGTCAAAAATTGAAGGAATGATAATAAAAGAACAGAACATTAAACTGAAGTGAGAGCTAAATGTAACTGACATACCAATTGATTAAAAATCTAATGATATGAAAATGAAATTAATACATGAGATCTAAACTAAATTAGAAAAGTTTAATTCCATGGAAGAAGATAAAATAATCACTAAACTGTGCATAAAACTAAATCTGAAAAATTTTAACTGAATAAAAAATATGAATGAAGATAAGCTAATCACTAAACTGTGTAGAAAATAGAATATAGAAAAGGTGAGGCAAAACAGGCCAAAGAACAGTTGCACTAGAATATATTACTGTCAAAAAAAGAAAAAAGAAAAAAGAAAAAAGAAAAAAGAAGAAAGAAGAAGACCTGCACTGGAAAATAATTTAATATAAAGCTGCACTTGAAAGGTTTTTACCGTTCCTCTTGAGGGCTTTGGCAAGGAGACCTCCTTTTCCCCTTTCTCATTACATTGGTGGTGGATGCTTTTAGTGCTTTAATGTCCTGTGCGGAGGAGAGAGGTATCATTAATGGTTTTGAGGTTAGTATGGGTGGGCTATCTGTCTCTCATCTCTAATTTGCTGATGACATTATTTGTTTGGTGGATGCTGGTGTGGAATAAGTGACTAATTTAAAACATATTTTGAGGATTTATGAATGCATTTTTGGTCTCAAAGTTAACCTCTCAAAATCTTGTATGGCGGGAATTGGTGTTGATGAAGTGGTGCTTTCCAACCATGCTGGTGTTATTGGTTGAAGGTGGAAGTTTGGCCTTTAAAATAATTGGGGATGCTGATTGGGGGGAATCCTCGCTCTATTTCTTTTTGTGACCCGGTGGTGGAAAGAATTCATAAAAAGTTGGAGGGGTGGAAAAAGTCTTATATTTCTCTAGGAGGACGCCTTACATTAATCATGGTTGTTTTTTTTAATGTGCCTGTTTAGTATATGTTGATTTTCAAGATGCTTAGGAAGATTCAATTGGTCTTGGAGAGGTGCCAAAGAGATTTTCTATGGTCTGGTGGCTTTGAGAAGAAAGATCACCTAGTGAGGTGGGAGGATGTCTGCAAGCCAATGGTTTATGGGGGTCTGGGGATTGGGCACCATAAGGAAAAGAATTCTGCCCTCTTTAGGAATTGGCTGTGGTGGTTCACTAATGAAGATGACAGTTTATGGCATTCCATTATTTGAAACAAGTATGGGATGGACCTTGATGGTTAGGACTATTCAAGTTGTATTTCTCCTTCTTGGTCTTTACTGTGGAAGAACATTGTCCTTTCTTCTTCCCCTTTTCCTTCAATATGTCCGGTTTGGGGGTGGGAAATGGTAAGTCCATCAGATTTTGGAAGGACCATTGATGGGGAGATACATGCCTCTATATCTCCCATGCTAGACTTTTTAGACTCTCTAACCAAAAGAATGTTTTTATTGCTGACGTGCTTTATTATTCTCTGAGTGGTCATGATTGAAATTTGACTTTTTCTAGGGATCTTTTTGATTGGGAAGTTGATATCATAGGTTCTTTGCTTTCAAGTCTTGAAAGTGTCTTCATTTCCTCATTGTTTCTGAATAAAAGGATTTGGATCCTGGAGTCCTCAGGGTTTTATTCTTGTTGTTCTTTTTTTTTAAAGTGTTGATTCCTTCCTATAACTTCGATTATAATTTCCTTGCCAAAAGAATTTGGAACTCATTGGTTCCTCCTAAGGTAAAGGCTTTTGTCTGGACAGTTGTGCTCAATTGCATTAATACTATGGATGTTCTTCAAAGAAGAAGACCTTTTATGGCTTTATCCCCTAGTTGGTGCATCCTGTGCAAATGAGAGGCTGAATTCCCCCATTCATATCTTTCTTCATTGCAGTTTCTTTGAGTTCGTATGGAATCATTTTTTCTCCACTATGGGGAGGACACGAATTTGGCCCAATGATCTCAAGGCCTTTGTTTGGCAATGGTCGACAGTGGGCAAGGTGCTCATGTTAAGGTTTTTTGGGAGTGCCTGATGCATGGGGTTATGTTAGGGATTTGGAGGGAGAGGAATCTTAGAATTTTTGAAGATAATGCCCATTCTGCTATAGAGGTGATTGACTCAATTGTTAGGGAAGTGGGTGATTAAGTGGTGATGTCAGAAGAATTCCAAGGAACCCCCCTTTCTCTCCTTCTCTGCGACTGGTCCTCTGCTCTTTCTTAGTCCATCCCTGAGGTGAGGAAGGCTTTGTCTCATTGGGTTCCCCCTCCTGAAGGTTGTTTCAAGCTAAATTTTGATGATGCCTCAAAAGGTAATCCTGGGCCTGCCAGTTTTGGATGTATCCTTAGGGACCACTCAAGCAAGGTCATTCATGTCATTTATGACCCTCTAGGGGAGTGTGACTCCATCTTTGTTGAGGTTATGGGTCTCCTCATGGGGCTTCGTGAGTTGAAGAGGTTTGCTATGTTTGGGTGTTTGGTGGAAGGGGATTCTGAGGTGGTGATTTGTTGGGGTTTGGGCTCCTGGCACCTCTCCTCTACTTTGTATGAGATTCAGGAATTAGTTGATGTGCATGTTTCATTTCTCTTTTGCATGTAATGTTCTGGCTGATAGCTTGGCAAATAAGGGGGTTAATTCTCAGTCTTTGGTATGTGAGAATTTTATCCCGGAGGATTGTTAGTGGGGCCTCCTCCCCCTATCGTTGTATTTTATTTCCTTCTTTTTGTTTTTCAATGAAGTGATGTTAATTATCCGAAAAAAGCTAGAAGGTGAAGAGATTGAACCGGGGAAATGAAAATCAACTCAATTCAGCTAAACTAAACTCAACAGAGCTTTTTTCAGAACTATCTGGGTCAGTATATGAATATTGTTCTGCCATTCCACTCTAATATAGTAAAAGAAAAGAACTAGAAGGAGTTGGGGGGTGGTCTATACTGTATGGGCCTAATTAAATTTTCATGGTTTGGAAGACCAGGGCTCTCAGTCATTTGGTTCTTATTGACATGGACAAATTTGGTCACAAATATAGTGATGGGTTGTTGTGCTCATGTTTATCGGATTTTAGTTTCACACTTCTCATTCAATGGTGCTTCATGCTACCACCTGTACTCTCATGTTTCTTACAGAGCCGTAGTCCATACCTTTTTCATCACCATATCATTGAGTTTATTGAGTGAATAAAAGGTCAAGTCTTATTTACAAGTTGATGTTATTTTGTTGTCTTCCATGATTTGCATTTCAGGTTGATCATTTTAAACTTTGGCTATTTTGTTTCTGATGTTGCAAGAGTTTCTTTAAATGTTCTAATGTAATTGATCACATTTATGACCATCAGCTTGTCTATTTTTTTTTTCGTGGTATCTAGATACAAAGAATCATTGATGTTTTTTCATTGGAGTTATTTTTAAGGAAAATACCTTTTATTCTGAGATCCTTAAGCTTTTGTTACTATTTTTTTTCCTTAAATGTTGCCATGTAATAAGTCTTTTCTTTCAATTCTATTAAAATTTGTTTCGTCATGAATATCTTGTGCAGCTCTTGTTAGTGGAATAACGTTAGGATTTGCATATCCTGGTCCTGGTTGTCTTGCCCACAAGTATTCTCTATCAAAATTCAGCACTTTTGGGATTTTTCTTATCTCAGGTACTCAAAATAAAAAAGAAAAGAAAATAAGAAAAAGATTCCAACATTAATACGCACTTTATCTATTATAATATTCTCTTATATTTTGTAATACCATTCTTGTTTCATGCTGTAGGGTTGATGTTGCGGAGTGGGGAAATTGGGGCAGCAGTAGAAGCATGGCCTGCAGGAATGTTTGGGCTTGTATGACCTCAAATTTCTTTTGTGCTGTATGTATGTTGTCCCATTAATATTTTGCTCTGGTTCCAAATTACATGTGTTTCTTCTAGTAGCAGCTCCTTCAGTGAGCATGAATTTCCCTGTCTTTATTTATTTGGTAGGTTGATCTATGAGTGAGTGTTCTTCGAATCCAAAAAGTGTGGTCTTCTTATTTTCCTTCTCATACTGTGAAAGGATAAGCTATGTGGTAAGATGAGTTTTACCACTAAAAGAAAAATGGGGGGTGGGGAGGGATAAGGAGTTGGGACAGTTGTCATGTAGTGTAAATATGATAGATTATTAGGTGTTGAAGGGGCATAAACTGATTGGAAGGGAGGGGAACAAAATAAGTTACATAATGAAGATGCAAGTGGTCTCTTGGAATGTTTGCAGCTTAAAGTGCTAAAACTGGAAAGCTAACACCATTCTATTGTGGGAAGGATGTGGAAAAGGTGGATGGAAGGTTGATTATGGAACTAGTATTAACAGGAATACTGTTTTGGCAGTCAGTACAGCTGGGTATTCTTTCATTATGGAACAAGGGAGTGGTTTAATAGTTGGATGTAAATTAAGTTTATTTATTTATTTATTTTTGTGGAAATTGTGGAAGATGTGTTTGCTTGGGCTATTTCAGGGTTGTATGGTCCATGTAATAATAGTCAATTAAGAGGTAAACACCCTCTTATTCCTTTCCTTCCACACTGTTCAACAGAGAGCCCCAAAAGAAAATGCCAAACATAGAACGAAATCCCTTCTAATTCTCTAATCCACCACTGGGAGATTAGGTCTTTAAAACTGCCCAAAAAGGACCAAGATATGCTGAGCTGGGAAAGAAAGCTTTCCAAACCTTTTTGGCTACCAAGCTGTGCAAATAGATGGTTTCCTGATTCCTCCTCTACCAAACACATTGCACATTGGTTGGCCATACTTCAACCTCTGCTTTTTAGATGATCCATGGTTCTTTTCCAAAATATACATTCTACTTAAAAAAGGAAACCTTAGAAGGTATGGAAGTGTATGTACCTCTCAAAAGGGGGAAGAGTGGTGTTACTTAAATCGGTCCTTGCAAGTCTCCCAACATATTATCTTTCTCTTTTTGTTATCCCTGCGTTGGTGGCTAAGAGCATTGAGATATGTCAAAGGGATTTTCCTTGGGGAAAAGGGAAAGATGGGGAAGGTCTCCACCTCGTAGTGTGGGAAGATATATGTAAACCAAAAAGGAGTGGCAGCCTTGGGATAAACAGAATTCAAGATGTTAATAAAGCTCTCCTGTCCAAATGGTTATGGAGATTTGGCCAAGAAAAGGGGAGTTTATGGAGGCAAGTTATTGCTAGCAAATATGGGCTTTGGAATGAGTGGGAATCTAAAAAACCATATTTATCTTTCAGGTTAAGTTGCTGGAAAGGCATTATGCAACTAATGGAAAGCTTTCATGAAGCAACCAGGATTGAGGTGGGATCAGGAACTAAAACTAAATTTTGGAGGGATAAATGGTGCTCCCCACAGCTCTTATGGTTGAAGCTCCTTCTATGTATATGCTGGCGGTAAATAAAGAGGATAAAGTAGCAGATTGCTGGGTTCTGATGGGAGAAGGAGGTAATTGGACTATCAATCTAAGAAGGAATTTAAATGACTGGGAAATGGAGGAAATGACCCTTCTTTTGGGGCTAGTGGAGAATATCCGTTTGAGTAATGAAAAGGAAGATTCAAAGCGCTGGATTCACTCTAAAAATGGGGTTTTTTCAGTAAACTCTTATAAGCAAATGATGGGAGTTTACGAGGAGCCTGACTTCCTTTGGAAATGGGTGTGGAGCCTCAAGATTCCCTCCAAAGTGCTCTGCTTCTTATGGACCACATGTAGGGAAGGTTGCCAACAATGGACCTTCTATAAAGCGAGGTATGATTTTGCCCAACACTTTCCCATTATGCCTCAAAGATGGTGAAACCTGATGTGAACATAGCGAAGAGGTTATTGTATGTACCACCCCACAAGAGGACTAAGTACAAGTTGTGTGTGTAATTTGGGTTCATTAGGGTCCTTTAGGTGGGTGGGATATCATCGTAACAAGGCCAATAGTATCAGGGGTTTTGGGATTTTTTAGTAGAGGGTATATGTTTGTAATAAGGCTAAAACACCCAAGGGTAATTTGGGCATTTAAGGGAAAATTGACAGCTGCTATTTTTTTGTCCTTTTGTGGACTACAAAGTCAACAAAAGGGCCCCACATACCTGCTGTTCGACAGCCTTGGTATCCCCAAGGTTTTAGAGTTTTTGGAGTTGCAATTGATTTTAGAAGTCCTTAGTTTTAGGAAATACTTGAGTCTTAAAGTCTTAGAAGTTGCGAAATTAGGAAAGTCTATTTTCTTTGTTTTGTAAGCCTATAAGAGGTACCCCAATGACTTGAATGAAATTAGTGAAGAATGAATTAAATTTGGAATTGGTTATTACCTTGGGTGTTGTATCCTTCTATCCCCTCCCTTCTAGGTTGTAGCTGCAAGGCTCCCTTCTATCCCCTTTTTCTTCTCCTCTCTTCTCTTGGTGCAGCCGTGGGCTTCCCTAGGGTTTACCCTAGCTCTTCTCTTCTAATTACTCTATCTTCTATCATCTTCTTCTATCCTATCTTCTACTATTTCCTTTTGAAACCTCCCCTATCTCTAATTATACAAGCCACTAGATATCAGACTTGAAGGACCACAATACAACACATTTTGATTGGAGTTTTTAGGCCAACTTATTGTTCAAATCGCAGACTCCATATCCAAGTATTTTAATTAATTCTTTATCAGGGTTTTTTTTTTCTCCATTTTAATCTTTATTTGAGTCTAAAATATCCTCATAGAATTCCCTGCTAAACTCTGTTTACGTGAGTATGTTCTTGAACTGTTCTTATCCTTAAAACCAGAATTTTTGGGTACACTATCAGGGAAAATCGCCTCCCTAATCCTCCCTTTTCATTCACTTTCTTTTTAGGTTTTTTCTCCTCTACAAGTCCCATTCTAAACCCCCAAAACTCCTTGCGATTCTAATTAAGTTCTTGATCCAAAATCATCACTGTTTTATGTTTCTTTTCTTCAAGAAACACTGCTGACTGGTAAAACAGCACTTCTTTATACTTTTATTTGCCGGAATAATTCCAAATTTTGTATGGAGATACCTTTAATATACATCTAAATACCTGCAAAATTTCAGAAAATTCTGAGGCACAAGCAGGGGTATTTTGGTAATTTTGTGGGTCTGCCAGAAATTTCAAAAACCCTAAAACAGCCCATTCCCTCTAATTTCTTTTTGTTTTCTCCCCTACATTCCTTCTAATTTCTTCAATTTTGATTCCCTCTTTCCATTCTAAGTTTCTTCTAAATTTGTGTTTACTTGGGTGTGTTTCAATTCAATTCTTGGTTTGTTTTAATCTGTCTTCCGCAACCCTCTAATTGGACCTACAACAGCAAGATATACAAGCCTTGGTTGTTCCATATCAGTTTGGCCTAAACTTGTCATATCCTGCATCAAAATCATTAATCATATTTTCATTCATAGCCAGTTTGCTAGAGAGACCGGAAATTATATTCTAAAGGAGGTATGGATCACCTAGGTTTTCCCATCGACCTTTGCTAATCTCTTAAGGTCTTGGAACATTATAAGGACTACAAAAAAGGGAAAGATTCTATGGAGTTTTGTTGGTCCAGCAGTTTGTTGGGCTATATGGCTTGAAAGAAATCAAAGGGTCTTTGAGAATCATGTGGAGCTCGCATATAATATGTACAACAAAGCTAAACATCTCTTTTGTTTTAGGGGGGTGGGCTGTAAAGCCCTAGGGGAGTAATCGGTTGTAACAACAAAAAATAGGTGGGGCAATAATTTTAAGAATTGTACCCTTGTGTATGCCTTTTTGGCTGTTTGGATTTTCGGGGATTTCTTATCCCCTTTTCTAATGAAATTTTCGTCTATATAAAAAAAGGAAGGTATGCTAGGGCACCATATAACCTACCTTGAAGGGGATGAGAGACCCACACCTATCGATCAAGGTAGCATAGAAGTATTTTACAGAAAACCTACATTTCCTATCAATATGTTGCACCCATTTATCTTTCTTCCCTGAATTGGGCCGAAATTCAGATCATAAACCTAGAAGCCTTAAGGTTCCATCCTCCCACTCCACCACTATCCTCAAAATGTGAGGCAATAGATCCTTCATTCTTTAAGGTTAAAGAGAAGATACTACTAAAAATATCTTTTAGATGAGAATCACTACACTATCTATCTTCCCAAAATTTGATCTCCACCCCTGAAACCAAGCAAAAGTTTTATGCCTCCAAAAGGCATTCTTACCTTTTAGAATTGCTTTTCAATTGCCCATCCCGTACCTCTTTGGTAAGGCTATCAATTGGGCCGGGTTGGCCCGAAGCCCGACATGTTTGGCCTGAAAAATATTCAGGCTGGGCCAACCTAATTCCGGGCTGGGTTAAGTTTGGGCCCAACTTTTAGGTCCAAAGTTTTATTTGGGCTAAGTTTGGGCAAGCTCAAGTTCAGCTCGAGGTCCAACTTGACCCAGTCCAAACTAGTTAGCAAATAATAATTTTATTTATATGGTGATATTAGGTTTATATTTTTTATTTTTATTCTTTTTAGATCAACAACAACAACAACAACAACAACAAACAGCCTTATCCCAACTATTTAGGGTTGGCTACACAAATCCTGTTCCGCCATTCCGCTCTGTTTAGGGCCTTATCTGCTGTTAAATTACAAGCTGCCATGTCCC
>JAOXJP010231566.1:0-10609 GCA_025762735.1 Platanus orientalis | reverse complement strand
ACAACATGTTGTGTTAACAACTTCAACCCAAGATCCTTTTTATAATTCCATACTAATAAGCATCACACTTGCCATATCCTGTAGTGTTCTGTTCTTTCTCTTAGCTATCCCATTTTGTTAAGGTGTCTTGGGAGCATAAAATTCATGTTGGATTCCTATTTGGTTACACCAGTTTGTGAATTTATGATTTTCAAATTCTCCTCCATGATCACTTATAATTTTCTTAATAGGGAATTCTTTTTCCATTTGCATTTTTTTGATTAGGACCATGAACTCATCAAATGTTTTAGATTATTCTCTAAAAAAGGTAACCCAAGTGTACCTCAAGAAATCATCCACAACAATTAGAAAATACTTCTTGCCACCTATGCTCTCAGTTCTAGTGGGACCAACCAAATCCATATGAAGTAGATCTAGACATCTACTTGTCCCAATCTGGGATACTTTCTTATGAGCAGTTATAGTTTGTTTTCCTAGTTATCATCCACCACAAATTTGGTTTTCTACTTGGTTTAGACTAGGTAGTCTTCTATTAATCTCTTTAATGTTAAGTCTTAAAAGGTCTCTAAAGTTGATATGTCCCAACTTTTGATGCCATAGGTTTGCTTCATCACTATGCGAGAACAAACGAGTGTTGGAGGACTGGGTCTCTGAATCTATGACATAACAGTTATCAATTGTTCTTAGCCCTCTGACAATGGTACTTTCACCATTCTTATTTTTTATGTCGCAACATCCTTTGGAGAAGTGAACATTATAACCTTTATCACAGATTTGGCTTATGCTTAGTAAGTTATGCTTGAGTCCTTGGACATATAGGACATCTGAAAGTTTGGAAAGTCTTAGCGTTTCAATGGAACCTATACCAACTATTTTGGCTGCATTTTCATCACCAAAGGTGACACTGCCATCTACTCTATCTTCATATTGACTAAAGATAGATTTGTCTCCAGTCATATGTCTTGAACACCCACTGTCAAAGTACCATTTTGAGGTGCTACCTGCTCTAAGAGTAGTGTGGATAACTAAGCACTTGAGAGCCTTATGAACCCAGGTCTTCTTAACCCAGATTTGTCTACTTTTGGGTCTTTTTGCTTAATCAATTCTCTTTTTATACTCTAGGTTTGAGTTTTCTAATTTTTGAAAATAGTTTCATTTTCTAATTTTCCTATCATATTCATTCTTCATGTTAACATGAGTTTTTTGATATCTCAAGTCATGTACCTTCTTCCTACACTCGAATTTCATTGTTTTATCAATCTGCAATAGTAATATGTGACATTTGTACTCAAAGAACGAGAATTTGTGTGTTGGGTGTTCTTTGTTATTCTTTTATATTTTCTTTAGGAAAATTCATATTCCTCAATATTGGAGTTGGCTGATGTCCAAAGGTAGATGCTTCTTGGACAACCTTTCCCTTTTCCACATAGGTTGGTTTCTTCCTATTTTGTGTGAGCTTAGGTGTAATTGGATATTTTTTTCCTTTTCTTTTCACAAAGACATTTCTTGCACCTTGGTTTAAGGATTGGGAGTTAAACTTTGATCATCAGATTCAAAACTCAGTCCTCTCCTATCACCACTTTCTTTACCCATGGTTAGCATACGTTCAAATTTTATGTTTCTTTGGACAATCAGTCTTATGGATTTCTTTTTGTGTTCTTCAAGTAATCTAATTTCATTAATGAGCTTGGCATTTCACTTGTGAGCTTATTACACTTTACTATTAACATATCTTTCTCTAAGAGTTGTGTCTTCTACGACGCAACTTTTTTTTTGGTCCAAAAGATTAATTTTGTTGCATTTAAAGAAGTGTTTTCTCCAAGGAAACTGATTTCTTAGACAAGGCACTCACTTCTTTCCTAAGTTCTTTGCTTTCCTTAACTAATCTCACACTCTCTGTGTATAGTTCATTGAAGGCATCCTGGAGATCTTCTTCACCTTCTTCTTCTTCCTCATCTTCTTCATTGTTACTTTGGGAAATATTAGGTACTCTATTCGTGAAAGCAACAAATGCTTTTACTTCATGTGATGACTCATCATTGCTATCTTGGGATTCATCTTCAAACTCATCTGAGTCATTGTCCCAAGTAGCAGTCATTGCTTTATCCTTGGTCATCTTTTTCTTCTTCTTATTTGCACATTCGGAAGCAAAGTGACATTAACCCTTGCACTCATAACATATTGATTTTTTCCTAGTGCTTGTCTTTTTCCTAGGAGATTGACTTTGTCGGGTGAAAGGTGACTTCTTCCTTAAGTTCTTTCCATTTCCTTTCATCACTTTCTTAAATCTATGTACAAGTAGAGCCATTCTTCATCCGAATCTTCATTCGGGCTAAGATTTTCCTATACTTTCAAGGAAATCTCTTTCTTCTTACTAGGCATTCTAAACTTTAGTTCGAAGGTTTGGATAGACCCCTATTAGTTCTTCTAGTTTGAGTTTGTCAAGATCATGACATTCTTCTATGGCAGTGATTATGGGATGGAACGTCTTAGGTAATGATCAAAGAATTTTTCTAATGATTTTAGGGTCTTTGATGTCTTCTTCAAGTCCTCTCATCGAGTTGATAATGTCTTGGAGTCATGTATAGAAGTTAATGAATTTCTTATCTTCCTCTATCTTGAGGGCCTCAAATCGCGTGGTTAGCATCTGGAGCTTAGATTGATTGACTAGATTTGTTCCCTTATGAGTGATTTCAAGGAGATCCTAGACTTCCTTTACTGTGAAGACTAGACACTCTACTAAATTCTTCTAGACTCAAAGCACACAGTTTGACATTTAGGGATTTATAGTTTAGTAAGTTTTCCTTCTGTTCATTAGCATCCCGCTCGGCTTTGGTTTTATCCTTGGGTACTTTGTATCCATTTATAACTGATGACCAGACACCAGTTTCCATGGACCTAAGGAAAATTATCATATGGGCTTTCCAATAGGTGTAGTTTGACCCATCAAAGTACAGTGGGTGGTTTAGGATATAACATGCATCTTTGGAGGCCATGAGCATTTAAGGACATGTTAAAGGATCTGCTCAGGTTGTTACACCAGTACAAGAGCAACCTGCTTTGATTCCAATTGAAATTCCTATCCTAAACTATCCTAGAGGGGGGTGAATAGGATATTTGATTTTTAACACTTCTTTTTATTGTTCAGTTACTTTCATAGGTGTAATACACACAATAATAAAACAATGATCAGAATAGAACAATTAAGCACCACCAAAAATTCACAAACAAGATGATACATAGAATTTTAAAGTGGTTCGGCACTACGGGCCTACATCCACTGTCAAAAGCTCCTCATTGAGTGGTTTAATTTTATTAATAATATTAGAGAAATATTATAGGAAAAACTAAACAGTAAAAACCTGCACACCCTACTGTTTGGTGTCTCTGACAAACCTAGGTGTCTACCCTTGGTGTCTTTGACAAGGGCTGAATGAAACGTCTCCGTCGAAGGCTCACAAATATGGATTTAAATGTTTTAAGAAAAAAATTTCTCTGTTCAGTACATGCCTCTTAATAGGCTGATTTTACTATGATAGAGATCTCAGTATTTGTAGAGGTAACTTTCTACAATTTCAAATGCCTCTCCATAGGCTGATATATTCAATAATTAAACAAAGATGATTTGCTACTTACTAGCAAATGTTAATATTTCAATCAATAGATTTTCAATTACCCGTATCAAGTAAACTCACTATATTAACAGTATGATTTAGTGATATTAAACTCTAGCTTCTATTACCTAAAAAATGGTTAGCTCTCAAAGCTTTCATCGTGGATTCATGAGTATGAACCTATCAATTACAACTCCCAATGATGATGAACTTTAATTTAGAGAGATTTGTGATTCAAGCCCCCTTTTTGTATAACAAGACGTAAAATAAGAACTTTCTTCACTTGAATGCTCTTACTTTTTCAGAATGATTTTTCTCTCTTATCTTTCTTAATGTTTTCGTCAATGACATAGTATTTATAAGCTCTCAAAAAACCTAGAGGGACATACCAAAATTGCTTAAAAAATTGTGAAAATACGAAATATAATAGTAAAAATTTGGATTTTTCCATTCTGAACTGGTCAGGCATCCATCCCTCGGGGTGCATTATGCTTGACCAGTCATGATTGAATCATGATCGATCCCGCCTTTTGGGGCACCGAAACCGATGGTACCATCATGACCGGTCCCAACTGGATCATGACTGGTCATGCCCCCCACCCCTCATAGGGTGTCCTGTCTAACCGGTCCAAATAGACCGGTGACCGGTCATCTTTCCTCAAATTATGAAATTTTGGCCTTTAGAGTTCAGCTTTGGTTACCTTTTGTTGCGGGGCTTGTTCTAAGGTCTTGGGGTGGTCTTTTACTCAACCATGGTAGGTTTGGTTGGTCTTAAATACTTATACATGTTTTGCTTATTGAATATCCTTGAGATACAAATTTTGCACAGATGAAGCTCAGCTTCTCTGGTTTTGACTCTTCAGGTGCAGTAGGTGTACTTTAAGCTAGTCTTTGTGTGATACATTTCTTGGTGCAAGTTCAACCACTTTCACACACACACACACACTCACTACACCATAATTTTGACATGGACTTGAGAATACACTAACAGTAGTCAAATACAATAGACTATTGTATTAAAGTATTAGCTAGTTTGGACTCACTGAGCCCAAACTTTGAGACTAGATCCTTTGAAAATTTAGATTGATTTAGAAAAATCCCATTAGACATTTGTCAGATTTGTAATCCTACGAAGAATCATAATTCTCCCTCCATACACATTTTGAATTCGGATTTCATCATATGAGGGAACCTATGAGATAACTCCTCACAAGTAAACTAAAAAATGATGTCATCCACATATATCTGTGCAATGAGTATGTGACCATCAATCTTCTTGATAAAGAGAGTTTTGTCCACACTCCCCTTATTGAATTGATGATCCAACAAAAACCTGGTTAGTATCTCATACCAGGCTCTGGGAGCTTGCTTCTGCCTATACAATGCCTTCTTTAATTTATGCACGTAGTTTGGCATATAATGGTCCACAAACCCCTCAAGCTTCTCTACATATACTTCTTACTGAAGTACACCATTTAGGAAGACACTTTTTACATCTATTTGATATAATTTGAACTTCAAATAGCATACAATGGACAATAAAATTTAGATGGATTCTAGCCTAGCCACAAGAGCAAATGTCTCTTCAAAGTCTATGCCCTCAATCTAGACATATCATTTGGCTACTAGTCTAGCCTTATTTATCGTTATAGTTCCATGTTCATCATGTTTGTTTTTGAATATCCATTTTGTTCAATGATGTTCTTAATAGAGGGTTTCTCAGTTAGGAACCACACATCGTTCCTTTTAACTTGGTTGAGCTCCTCTTGCATGGCAATGATCAAATCCGGATTAATTAGAGCCTCTTTTACTTTCTTAGGCTCTATGTTAGAGGTGAAATAAAGATGGCTTAAGATGTTTTTTATTTGTCTTCTTATTCTCACTCCATCCTTTAGATCACCAAGGATATCATTGAGTAATAATTCTTTTGTGACCCTCTTCTCCTTATGACGGGGATTGGCACCTCCATCATCCTCAGAGCTTTCTTGTGATGAGACATCTTCTCGATCGTTCTGGGATCACGTGATCTCAATGAGAGGAAAAGATTCTAGCTCACTGTTAAAGAATACAACATGTATTTCTTTTTGTGTTGTATCATTCTCATGATCATCAATGGCTACATTGATTGACTCTTCCATTGTGAGAGTTCTCTTGTTGAACACCCGGTATAATCTACTGTTCATAAAGTACCCTAGGAAGATAGTTTCATCATTTTTCTTGTCAAATTTTCTTAGGTGTTCTCTGTCCCTAAAGATGTAGCATGAGCTGCCAAACACTTTAAAGTATTTAACAGTAGACTTCTTGCCTTTCCAGATTTCATAGATTGTTTTGTCAGTTTCGGGTCTTCAAAAGACACAGTTTGAGATATAGCATGCGGTACTCACCACTCAACCCAAAATCTCTTTACAAGATCTTTGCTTGTGAGCATGAAACTCACTATGTCAAGCAAAGTCCTATTCTTTCTTTCAGCAACTCCGTTTTGTTGGGGAGTCTTTAGTGCTGAAAACTCATACCTCATGCCCATCTCATCACACAAATCCGAGAATTTTTAGTTCTCTGAGTGTTGTTGATTAACTTGCCAAGGGAAAGTAGTGTAGGTTTTGTATGTTTTTTATTAGGTTGTTTTAGCAATCTAAATGAAATATACCTAAGCTCAAGAGTGAGCTTAAGGAGAGTGGACGTAGGCTATCGTGCTGAACCACTATAAATCTCTTGTTGTGGATTGTGTGTGATTGCTTGTCTCCTTACTTACTTGCTTACTACTCCTCTTGCACTCTACGTGTTTGACAATATTTCTTGTGTAGACACATTGTAGCGGGCTTAGATTATGTGAGAACGAATCTCGTGAGAACAGTGAAAACGGCACCAGAGGGGCTAACGCATTAGTACCGAAAAGTGATTTGTACTTTTTAGGGGGCACTTATCACTTTTCGGCGCTGATGTGTCTGTACCCTAATATCGTTTTCATAGTTCTCACAAGATTCGTTCTCATCTAATTTTTAGTGCATTGTAGCACACACACACTTGGACTAATTTTAAGAAGATTAAAATTAATCCCAATAACTCAAAAAAGGTAAAATAATTTTAATATCCTATTCACCCCCTCTAGGATAGCCTAATAGGTATTTCAGACTCATTGTCACGTATGGGGTTATGGGGCCTCATACGTGGCATAAGTGTTTCATATTCCAGCCTACCGGTATGCTATGTGTGCACTATGAAGCCTCTCAGGTCCGCCCGTAGTACGTTATAGACGCGGGCCTTTGCACTACCATGCATATAATGATTAGTTGCCTCCCTTTCTAGACACCAATTGGTTTTCAGCTAAGATGGAAACACCACAGTTGTAACAGTTATGGGTGAAATCTTACGGGGGAACATCACCATATTTGTCAACTCATGACAAAAAGGAGAAGAGTAATCATGTACTTTTTAAATTTTATTTGTAAATGTAATTGTTTTGTCATGGAATTAACAATGGGGGAGATTATTAATGTAAAATGTTGTAGCTTTCAATTCCATTCCAAAATATAAAGTATAAGATGTAACTAGTGGTCAAATCTTGTAGTTTTACATGTTTATTATTAAATTTATATACATTGAGTTGTATAAGTCGATGTCAAAGTTCGGGAGAGCTTCAGAAAGCACACACTTCAAGACCGGATGAGGAAGGACTATAGAGACATCGGAGCTACAATGTCAAGATCATCAAGATGTCTCAAGCTCCAATCTAACACATCAAAAGCCAACCTTGAGCTTCACAAGTAAATGGACCATTCAAGGTTGGTTGGTAAGTGGTATTTATGGGTTAGACTGAACCAAACACCATAAGTGGTATCTAGAGACCATTCCCATGAACCACAGGTGGAACCTAAAGTGGTTGTCTAGCAAAAATGAACCTAATAATAAAATTTATAGAATTGGCGGGTTTGATCGATTGAACCATATTGGATTGATTGAACATCCTTGATCAATCGAAGTTATAACTCAATCGATTGAATAGATTGGGTGTTCTAGCACTGAGACACTCGATCGATTTAAAACCACTCAATTGATCAAAGTTTAATTGATTGAATGAGTCCCAATCAATTAAGTGGTGCAGAATTGGAAACTTGTTAGAATGACTCTTCCAAATGAAAACATTTTTTACCATTGGAAAAGAGCCATTGGGAGACCTTTGAGCATAGTTTTAACTCCTCTATAAATAGGGAAGAACCACTAATGGTTTGGCTATGAACTCTATATGAAAATCTTATAATACTATGTCCATTGTGAGCTAATTATTGTAAATTCTATGAAAAGTTTGAGAGACAACCATTAGGAATGACCTTGAAGCATTACTCATTGGTAAATCTAAGTAAAGGTTATCAACCTTAGCTTTCCTACCCATACTCATACCTTGAAAAGCTCGGAGAGCGATTAACGAGTTAAATTCACAATAAGAGATCTCTTCAAAGTGTGTGGGCACCATAGTTGCATCAACCTTCAAAGAGACAACCTAACAACGGAAGAATTTTCGTAACTCATGTGAATTGGGTCCACCAGAGTCATTGGAGTCACTGAAGGCGAATTCATGAGCACTTGCCGGAGTCACCAAGCATGGATTCTTCAGCTCTCATCGGAATCACTAGGAGCGGATTCTTGTGCGAGCACCCATCAAATTCATTGGGTGTAAGGCTAACAAGGTGAGTGGATTCTTTTTGAAATTATATGTATTTCAGGTTGTTAATTTTTCTATAATAGAATATAAAATCCATTAATAAAATTGACTAGCTCAAGTAAGAGCTTTCAAGAGTGGACGTAGGCACCCGAGGGTGGCCGAACCACTATAAACTCTTGAGTTTCCTATGTGTGGTTGCATGTGTTAATTTCTTAGATTTGTTGTGCAGATATTCCTATTGTTCAATTATTTAATTTGCTGCATAATTGTGTTGTTCTACATAAGTTCTATCATAAGTTTCAAAGTTATGGGAAAGTACTTATCATGACTCTATTTTAAGTTGAGTTGGATTGCAATGTTAAAATATTCTTACTATTGAATAATTGAAAAAAATATTATAATGTAAGCATGCTTGGATTGACAACTTAGAGAGAGTGTGAAGAGGGTAAGAAGTTACCTTAACATTCTTCCATGTAACCATATGAAATATGAAAGTTAACACATATCAAAGGAAGTAGACAAATTATTCATGCAAATATGTACAAGATTTGAGGGAAAATCATTTCAAAATTGTTCTATTGATATCTATACCCATTAGTCAATATTGTTGTTCCAAGATTGTGACCTATATTTTCTTTAGTTATTTATTAAACATGAGATTGGGTCACTTCCTTATAGATTTCTTAAACTCAAAATACCTTAGATTAGGCTCTCTCATGACTTTGACATGGTAAAAAGAGTATAAGAAATATAAATAAAAGGAAAAAAAAAAAGACATAATAACATGCATGCTATGGAAGAAGTGTGTAAGAGATAATGAACTATCCTTACTTTTTAGAAAAAAATGAGGATAAATCATTCTCATAACCAATCATTTATAACTTAAAATAAAAAAAGAAAAATGAAATATCTTATGTAGAAAGTGAAGAAGAAGCTCATATGTTTAAAATGAGAAAATAAAAGAATTGAAGGGAGTAGAATTAATATATAGGTGAACTTGTTATCCTTTTATTTTCTATGAATAAAAATGGGTTGGCATTTCCATGATCACTCACTAAAATCTTAGAATATTTTAGAAAATAAAATGACATAAAACACTAAACATAGTGACTTATATATTCTTTAACCATGAGATTGAGTTATTTCCTTATAAATTTTTTAAGACAAAAAATATATGTTTTGGGTTAAGTTTTTTCATGAATTTGTCATAGTGAGAAAGATTAGAAAAATGGATGGAATAAAAAAGAAGATGAAATATAGAAAGGTGTATGTATATGGTAAGAAAAGAATATAAGAGATGATGAGTTGCTCTCACTTCCTAAAATGAAATGGGGATAATCTATTTCCTTCTATAACATAAGACAATGAAAAATGGAACATCTTTAACAATGAGGTATGAAAAACTTTTATGCTTAAAAAAATAAAATAGAAGAAACAAGAGGGTGGGCATATCAAGTAGAAAAATATGTTTCCCTTTCACTTCCTATGAATAAAGAAATGTTAGTCTTTCCATAATCAATCATTAAAGAGACTTTGAATAAAATAAAACTACTCTAAAAAAGATTAAAGAAAAAAGACAATATTTATGAAAAAGCTATACGTACCCTCACTTTCTATAAAGGACAACCAAGCTTTTTATATGATCAATGGGCGTATGCCAAGAGAGGAGATAAGAAAAGAAATATTTGAAAGCTTGTAAAGTTACAATAGAAAGCTTGTAAAACTATTCTAGAAAACTTATTACATTAATTTAAATAAATTAAAATGTTTATACTTGTAAGCATGTAATGAAAAATAATAAAAAAAACGTTTATATAAGAAAGCAAATAAAGAAAAAGTAAAAACATTTATACTAAAAAGCAAGTAAAGAAAAGTAAGAACATTCACACTAGAATCAAGTAAATAAAAAGAAAAAAAATTATTCTAGAAAGTAAGTAAAGAAAATTAAAAATATTTACACTAGAAAGTAAGTAAAGAAAAGAAGAAAAATTATAATAGAAAGCAAGTAAAGATAGATTTTATTAAAGTCTTAGGAGGTGTACCTCCTATAATGTTTGTTTAGGTTCTTTATATCTTTAAATGTGAGCAACATTTCCGTTATATTCTACTTCCTTTAAAGGGGGAAAGAAACGAATAAAAAAAAAAGAAAGAGAAAAATGGAGGTGGAGAGAGAAGGTGGAGGGTTGAATAGATAAATAGCAAAATTTCTTCAAGTTAGTTGGAGATGGGGAGGAATTTTTGTAGTGTTTTCTCAAGGCAATAGGGCTTAGGGTTCTAGGGAGATTTTTCTAGAGCATTTCAAGGCTTGGAGGGATGAAAATATTAGGAGGGGACC
>JAOXJP010231565.1:0-39021 GCA_025762735.1 Platanus orientalis | reverse complement strand
TTGGGCAACCAACAAACAACAAGTACATAAAATGAGTGTGGCTGAAATGAGGATGTTGAGATGGATGAGTGGCAAGATTAGAAATGATAAAATTAGGAATAAATTCATTCGTGGGAGTTTAGGGGTAGCGCCAATAGGCGATAAAATGAGGAAAAGTCGATTGAGATGATTTGGGCATGTGCAACAAAGACCAGTGACTACACCAGTGAGGCGGAGTGAGACAATACAAGTTGAAGGTGCTAAAAGGACTAGAGGAATGACAAAATTGACTTGGGTGGAGGTGGTAAAGAGGGACATGGCAGCTTGTAATTTAACAACAGATAAGGCCCTAAACAGAGCGGAATGGCAGAACATGATTTGTGTAGCCGACCCTAAATAGTTGGGATAAGGCTGTTTGTTGTTGTAGTGGGTAAGTGAGAGAAAGTAAATCACACTTGAAAACAGAAAGATTAGTGAATGTGGGTGATTGGAGTTAATAAAAGGATTCAAATCTGAATTTTAGAACAGAAAATAACTACTTACTACGCAGCCGTGGGGTAGCATTAAACTTTAGGAAGTAGTTCTCACACTTAAAGGTGGGTGATATCTATATGGTAGTGATGGATAGGTTTAAAATTTCATCTGGGAAAATAATGTGGCAATCTAGGGATGAACAGATTTCTGGCATTGCTTATTCTAAAAACTTCCTAGTCCTTTCTTTTTTTTTTTCATCAAAAAATAAAAAAATAAAAAAATCCTAGTCCTTTTTGCAGATGACTTGTGAAGGTAAAGATGCTTGACAATCTTTTTTTTTTTTTAATATTATTTTGTAGTACAGCTCACAACAATTCTCTAGGGGAAACTCAAGCCCTTGATCTTGAAGACGACTCTCTATGAGAATAATTGCCTGACAACTAGATGAAAATACCCATGGGGAGTCGGGGGAATCTGCATGAAACTAATAATGATTCATCTCTATTTTCTCAATTGAATTCCATTTAGAGGAATAATTGAAGAAAATACTGTCAGGTTTCCTTCTATACTCCCTTCGCTTCTCACTACTTTTAAGATTATAAATCTCTTCTACCTTGCACAGTAAGTCAATTAATCGTCCGATTCCTTCCCTGTTGCTGCATATGAAGTGTAGAACATGACCAACCTAGTACTCTACCACTCCTGCATTTCTATGGAAACCAAAATTAGTAACACCTGGCATAATTTTTGCTGAACCATCATCTCAAAATCTATTTCCGTCCATCTGCTCCAACCTCTTTGCTAACCCTAATTCATCTTTTATACTTACTAGCCCATGAAGTATCTCCCCTACTTCAATTGTTATCTCCATTACTCTCCTACATGGTTTTAAAAATCGGCATGTTTTCGAAGTCTATGTACTGATGCATGATTTCTTTCCATAGCCTTCTACCATGAGCTACCGTGACATTCTTCTATCCCTATCTTCAGCACCCCATATTTAGCTTCCACTATTGATCTCCTTAAACTCTCCATCTCTACCCCAAATCTCCACACTCTGAACTCTACCATCCCAGTCTTCCCTTACGAGTGACATCTTATTGACTATGTCATTGATCTGCAAATGATTAAGTAGAAAACTAATGCTTTATATGCTCAGCCTGCTAATGAAGGTAGTAACGCCTGTAAATCTACAAGACAAGGACACATCATCTTCTTGAAGGTTTTCTAGCTGAGACATGGATCACATACATAAATACTACAAGGAGAAAGCTTCAATAATCCTTTTTCCATTTGTTGTATATTATGTATATTTGATATATAATCTAGATATATCTTTTTTGTCATGCTTTATTAAGTTTTCATGCAGGCTTTCAAAACTTTTTTTTTCCTGGTTGGGCCCAACTATTGATGTCCATTATCTATTTATCCAAAAAAAAGTTCCATTATCTGTATGCATTTAAATTGAAATTTTATTGATGGGATTTTGTGTAAACTGACTTTTTCTTTTTTGCTTTCAACAGTCACAGTTAGGTGATGCTGTTCATAGAGAGGATTATGAAGAGGCTGCTAAGCTTAAAGTTGCAATTGCAGCTGCTGCAACAAATGACACCGTGGGCAGAGTGATTTCTCATTTCAATGTAGGAAACTTATCTTGCATCTCCCATTTCTCTGCACACACATAGTTTTACAATTTTTTTTGGTTACTGCAGAGAGCTATAAAGGAAGAGCGTTACCTGGATGCAGCTTTCTTTCGAGATTGTGCTGGTGCTGGATTAGTGAGTAAATTTGATATTTCCTCATATATGTATGTATGCATGCTTCTTTTGCTCATCTGTTTCCCTCCTCACTCCACAAAGGTCACCATTTTTATGGTTCACAGTTTAATAATATCTTATGAAGTTATCTGCATTTTCCACCTTCAATATCAAGGCTTCCTTTCCTCAAACAAGTATGTGTTCTTCATTTCCTTCTGGCAAGAAGGTTTGGAGTACTTCTGTTGATCTATTTGGCCTGGCGTTGTTGATGGTGGTAGCCATTCTACTTTTGACGTTGCATTTTGCCTAATAAAAATATTTTTAGCATGATGTGTAATTCTTTTATTTTGAAGTTGTGTTCTGTGGCCTTTTTATTAGCTTTGTGATGTTGGAATGATACAATTTGTGGGGAAAAAAAGTGAGGGCATCTTCATTGTGAGAGAGAGCTACTAAGCAATCTCATGAACTTAAGGATTTCAGTTCCTTGTTGGTTACCTGGTCCCTTAGTTGGTGGTTTAAACCATTATTTGGCCTGTTTAGAAACATGATTTTGCTATGAAACATGTTAGGATTTGATGTTATAATTTGAGTTTGTCATTTGAAATGTTACCTATGATGAGAGTACCTTTTTTTAATGTCTATTGTTCTATTTTTCTTGATGTGCTTCTAGGTAGGATGGTGGGCTGGCATTTCAGGAGATTCAGATGATCCTTATGGTCGAATTATTCGTATAAGTGCTGAGCATGGAAGATATGTGGCAAGAAGTTACAGTCCTCGGTAAGATCTCTCACATGCTTAAGAGTTCCATTTGGAGAACCATACTATAGGATATTTCCGGGCTTGTGCGACTTGTACATAACCCAAAAATTAAATAGTACTAGACTACCAAGGATCAAGGTTTAAAAAGTTGGTGTTGGTTTGCTATTCATCAAAAACAAAAGTTGGTTTTGGTGGAAATGTTGGTCACTCAAAAATATGTCAGACATGTTGTGTTGAAATATTGTAGAACTCGTGGAAACATTTGAATGGTTGCGTAATCAATGATAATATTCATTAATCTTTTATAAAATTATAAAAAGAAGCTTAAATACACATTTTAAAATTATTTTATCACCATAAATTAGCATATAAGTTATTATCAAAAAACAAAAAGGATATAACTTGAGCAACATAAAGTGAATACACAAAAGTACTTGCTTGAAGGTGGTGGGTATTGTTTAATTTTTGTTTTATTTTACATGAAGCTATATGAGTTTACAAAGAATTTAAATATGAAGATGCATTTGTTTATTCTTTTAATGGAAATCTAAGAAAATAAGACATGGGGCCATGATTTATGGAATATAATAAATAGAAATATAATTGAATACAAAATTAATTGTGATGAAGTGGTTACTCTTAACCACAAAACTCAAAATTTTGGACTCAATTTTTTTTTTTTGATGAATAAAAACTTTATTAACTAAAGAAAAAAGAGAGAGACGAGAGGGGATGAGAAATCCTCAAGAACAAACAGAAAAGGGCCGAACCCCAACAAACCAAAGGCTAGCCTGGGACCTCTTAGTATATGACAACCCCAATAATGCTATCCCAATCCCGAACTAGAGCCCCATTGGGAAGCCCATCATAGCTTTTACATCTTTTGGCCCAAAACACCATCAATTCTTTTGCCCTCCTATAGACCTGTCAAGTCGGCTCTACATGGTTGCTAAAAACCTGGTTATTCTTCTCCCTCCAAATTGCTCAACACATCGTAGCCGGAACCAACCTCTAAACATGCTTCCCGAAGCAATTAAGCGTAGAGGTTCTCCACCCATGAAGTAGGCCCATAAAGTTTGAGGGAGTGATGAATGTTCTAAGAGAATGGGCAATGGATGAGAAGATGAGAGGATGATCCCGCCTCGTGGTAGCATAGAAGGCATATACTGGGCAAAGAGAGTCCTTTCTTCCAAAGCAAATCCGTAGTCGAGATCTTATCCAAAGTTGCAATCCACATGAATTTTTTTTTATGAAGGAAAAACTTTATAGAAAAAAGAGAAAACAAAGAGGAAGGGGGGGGAGCCATCCTCTAAAAAAGAAAACAAAAAAGAACAAGGGTAGAAACCCAAGAGAGTGACTACGCTCCAAATCAAAAGAAAAGGCTAAAAAATCCCAATGGTATTCGACTAGTCTCTAATAAGGGCACCATTTGGGAATCCCTCATACCTTTTACAACGCCTGGCCCAAAAAATGATCGACTCTTTAGCTTTGCGATACACCTGATAGACCGGTTTTGAACAATCTCTGAAAATCCGGTTATTGCACTCCCACCAAATAGACCAGTAGATCACTGCTGGGTCCAACTTCCACACCCTTTTCCCGAAACTGCTAAAAGTGGGCACCTTTTAGCCTTGGATTAATCCCATCATATTAGCAGGGGACGTGAAAGTAATTCCAAAATCATTAGCAATTCCACACCAAACTTCTCTAGCGAAGGGGCAATGAATCAATAGATGGGAGACCGATTCCGCCTCTTAATAATAGAGAAGGCATATACTAGTTAGGTAGAAGCCCTTATGCTGAAGCATATCCATAGTAGAGATCTTATCTAATAACGCTGTCCACAAGAAGAATTGAATCTTGAGAGGGATGGCACTGTACCACACAACCTTCCAAGGGCCTGACACCTCCACTGTATTTGCCACATACTCATAGCAAGAGCTAACAGAGAAGACACCTCACGACCCATTTTCTATAACCGGCAATCCTCCCCACCTAGATTAATTCGGGTACCTTGCAATCTATCCAACAGCTCAATAATCTTCGGGATCTCCCAGTCTTAAGCTGCTCTCCTAAGCTTCGACTGCCACACTATCTCCTCCCCATGGGATGCCAAACTCAAAGCCACAACAGAGTTAGGGTCCGACGCCATGGAAAAAACCTCCGAAAAATCCTCACATCCTCACAGAATTTAATATGTCGCCCATCCCCAATCTCATAGGAAAGACCTTGCCTGAACGTGTCAAAATAATTCACGATTCCTCTCCACGGACTACACTCGTACACACCCCTAGTTGTCATAGGAAGCCATATATTTTGAACACCATATCTAGCAACCACCACCCTTCTGCATAGATTGTCTTCCTTCTCCCTGAACCTCCGTAACCGTTTACAAAGCAAAGCCTGATTCATGGGTTGCAATCTTCGGATCCCTGTCCCACCCTTCCCTTTTGGGGTACAAACCCTATTCCATGCCACCAAATGCATAATACTGCCATCCTCACCTCTTTTCCAGAGGAAATCCCTTTGGATTTGTTCCATGATGTTGCAAACCGACTTTGGAGCTACAAACACCAATAGGTAATATGTTAGGATGCTAGCCAGAGAGGATTTTATCAAAGTGAGCGTTCCCCTTTTTGACAAGTAGCATGTCTTCCACCTAGCCAAATGCTTCCTCATACGATCGATAACTGGCCCCCATACATCATTTTGCTTATAATGAGAACCAAGGGGCAACCCTAAATAGGTGGATGGGAGGAGGGCTACACGACATCCTAAGTCCGCCTTAAATTGATCTAGATTTAGAACTACCCCAACTGCAATTAGGGAGCTCTTAGCAAAATTAAGGCACAACCTCGTCACCGCCTCAAAATAGCGGAGCACACATCGAAGCATTCTAATATGCTATTGTGAGTTATCACAAAAGATGATGGTGTCATTCGCAAACTACAGATGGGATGTCGCCACAACACCATTGGCAATGGAGAAAGCTTCTATCATCCCCACCTTTGCTGCCCTACCAATTAGACTACCCAAAACACCAGCCACCAATAAGAATAATAATGGAGACAGAGGGTCACCTTGACGTAAACCCCTACTACAACCAAAATGACCTTTAGGGACTCCATTGATCAAGATAGAAAACGACACCAAACTGATGCACTTCCAATTCCAATCCCTCCACCGCACCCCAAAACCACTTCTCCTCAGCACATACATAAGGAAGCCCCAATTCACATGGTCATAGGCTTTCTCAAGATCCAATTTACAAATAACCCCCGGCTTCCATTCTTTGATTCGGGCATCTATGCATTCATTAGCATAAAGCACCCCATCCACCATAGTTTTTTCCTTTCAAGAAAGCCCCCTGCTCCTTAGACACAATCCCCGGTAGGACTTCAATAAGACGTAGAGCCAAACATTTCGAGATAATTTAATATGTGCTACCCAACAGACTGATAGGATGAAATTTGACAAGCGCCCCGCTCCTTCCTTTTTTGGGATCAAAGATATGTATGTAGCATTACTCCCTTTGTCCAAAAAACTTTTCTTAGCAAAATCTTTAATGATTAGCATCAAATCCATCTGAATCACTTCCCAACATGTCTTATAGAAGGCAAGTGTAAATCCATTGGAGCTCGGAGCCATGTCACCATCCAACAACCGAACTACTTTTTTAACTTCGTCAAAAGGTCTATCTAACCATTCAGCCTGACCCTCCCTGAGGTGAGGCATATTCAAACCATCCACTTTCGGCCTGAGGGGTCTATTGTTGGTATACAAGTTACGGAAGAATTCCTCAACATGGTTCCTTATATCCTCATCATTTTCCACCCTCGCCTCCCCAATCCAGTGAGATTGAATCTCATTGGTGGATCTATGTGCATTACCCATCTTATGAAAAAACGTCGTGTTAGTATCCCCCTCTTTAAGCCACTGCACCCTTGATTTTTGACGCCACATCACTTCCTCCATTGCAAGAACTCTGTCAAGCTCCGATTTGGCATCATTTTGGGCTCTCCTCCCCTCTTCCGCCTAAAACCTCATCATCCTCTAATCTATCCCACTTTTGAATCTCCTCCAAGCATTTAGATTTATGCCTCTCTAAATCACCAAACATCTTCCTATTCCACACCCATAGCCTGTCTCGAATCCCTTGCAATTTCAAATGAAATCTTTAGCCCGGGGCCCCCCAAAACTCCATCTCTTTCCACTAGCCTCGCACCAACTCTTCAAAACCCGGCTGCATCAACCATATGTTCTGAAATCTAAAAGGAAACAAACCTTGTTTTCTAATCTCCTCTCCCCCTTTTAACAAAATGGGGGAATGATTTGAACCAGGACGAGGCAAAACATACACACTAACGGTTGACAAATAGTCATCCCAATTTGTAGAAATCAGGAATCTGTCCAACTTACTCAGAGCAGGCCTCTCTTGAAAATTCGACCAAGTGAAACGGACTCCTGACATCTGCACATCAATCAGCTCATTCTGGTCCACAAAGTCGCAAAACAAATCCATCCCCCTTGTCCTCCTAGTTGCCCTATTGCGTTCCTCCAGGAAAATGATCTCATTAAAATCGCCTCCAATACACCAAGGTAAGTTCCATCTCCCTTTAATCCTCTCCAATTCTTCAATGAAGCTCTCTAATAAATCACCTTTGGTTGGTCCGTATACCCCCGTCACCATTCACTTTTGATTCTCCCCCTTAGTAGTAGCCACAACTGAGATTGAAAAAGAATCCACTGATGATACTTCACCAATCACCAACTCTGTGTTCCAGATCAGCAACACCCCCCTGTTGCCCCAACGGACGGTAAAGCAATCCAACTACGATTATGGAAAGTGCAAAGACTACTGATAACTGCACTGTCCACCGACATTAGCTTTGTCTCCTGCAAAATTATGAGAGCCGAATTGTTCCTCCCAATTAGGTGTCCCTATTCCCTAAACCCCTTACATTCCAAGATACAATTTTGCACCTCATGAGCAACCAACACGAAGCCCTCTAGATTTGCTTCCCGACCCCTCCACGTCTGCCCCCTTCCTTTATCATAAGACAAGCCCCAACTTAAATTCTTCTATTCCCGAGAGATTCTACCCTTGCATGACTTCCCACCAGAGCTCCTTTTTCCCATGCGAGCCAATTCTCTTTTTTGCAATTCAACAAACAACTCCCAGGCCCCTCAAAAGATAAGCCCAGTACGCGACTCACTACTTCGACTGTATGTAGCACCAATTCCGAAACGACAGTGATTGGGGAATCATCCACTTCTTGATCGTCGCAGGCAACCACAACCATTTACCTCTCATGGTCTTTCTTCACGGTTTCCCCGATGGAGCAATGAAATCTCACTTCCTAAAGTCCAGTCTCCAAGGAAGAGAGAATGTTGTTAGAGCCATCCCCACCACCTCCAACATCCCAAATAGCCAACCTATTCATAGTCTTCACCAGAATTGACCATTCCGACATTTTCGAAACTAGCCAAAAGAGATGTCCCGTATTTGGACTTTCGAAACCCCTGATTTATCGCTTCCTCGGTGCCTTCCATCACCGAATGATTGCTCCTATGATGCTCCTCCTACCTTGGCCATAAGGTTAAGCTTGGGTGTTCTCCCCACTCCCCACTTACCTTCCATGCCATCAATCCTTGAGCTGTTGTAGGGTAGACATCTGGCGTAGCCTTCAACCCCTGCATCCCCTCCCTTTCGATAGATGAATCATCAACCAAATCATCCGGCAGGTATGAAGTAATCCCCCTCAACTCCTCCACTTTACTTCTGCCACTCCCCCCTTCGTTCGACTCCTGACACTGGACTTCCCCTATCATTGAATATCCCATCCCCTCATCTTCGGTTTCTTTCGTTCCAACCAACGAAGTTTTATCCCCCTCCCAGACTTCCAATCCACTCCTTACCCCTTCCACCATTTGAGAATCACTGCCTCTATCCTTCTGATTTTTGTAATTAATCTCCACCCCCTCCTCATTTAGACCTTCCTAAAAAACCCAACAATTAGAAGAATTATAACTAGGCCCTTCCGCTCTATGGCAATTTGTGCTCATCCCCTTCCAATTTTCAAAATTACCCGTAGGCCCCTCTGTAACACGGGATTCCCTATAATTCTCCTCCCGACTTGTGGATTTTCCCCTTTCTCCTTGGGCCCCATTTTCCTTGGGTAAAGTTTTAATAGCCCATTCTTTCGTCGAAAAGACCTCTTTCGGTCTCCCATCTCCTGCCCCATTCAGGTCCTTACCCTGCCCGACAAAATCAACCACCACTCCCTTGTCAGAGCCAGAAACCACTCCTAGTTTCTGGTTTTGAGTTCTGACAAGGAGATTGTTCCTCACTTTCCTCGCACAATTGCCCATATAGATGCCTGATCTGTCACAACAGGCAAAACCCCATTTTGAATTCGAACTTTGTCGTCAGTTCTCTCACTTCTTGCCGTCGGCAAGCCACGCCTTTGCACTTCCATCCCTGCAAACCGGATCTCCAACAATATCTTCTTCCCTCTATCAAACAAAGAGATTAAACGAGGAATTTTTGCCAAAGAGCCACCACGAACCCACAACCAAACCTCTTCAATGGAATGAAGCCGTTTAGTAACTTCATCCACCCTTCTGAAAACCACCACACAGGCCCCCGATGGCTCTAAAAAACCCATGGACCAAAGATGGAGGGGTAATCCTCTGACGCCAATCAACCATTGAGCCATTGTCAAGTTGGAATCGCAAAGGGACGTATCAGGGGACCATCTTTCAAGCTCCAACCGACCTTCACCACATCCTCACGACAAGGATTTTAGATTAGAGATTCTGCAGGCCTCATCTTCTGAAGGCAACAACATAATGTACCTGTCCTCTGCAACACAACGCCATAAAATCTTCTCGTTGGAATGCATAATTTTTTCAAGATGGGCACACACCATGTCCCAGTTTAGCTTACCTTCTCCCAAAGACCAAATGAATGATGTCGTCCATATATTGTCTTAATCCCAAGCTTATCCCCGTCAGCAACAATTTCTCTGACAATCTTAGGGGCCTCCTTCAGCATTAACCTTTCCAGCTCCTCTCCCCACTTTTTTGCTCCCCAAGAACAGGTAGGCAGACTTTTGTAATTCATAGGGATTCTTACTTCCCTGTCGAAAACCGCCTAGGATACTGCCGTAATTCCTGCATTTGCCCTGAGCACCTCCAAAAGGCACTGGCGAAACCAGTGAGCTGAGTAGCAACTGGAATAGCCACCAATCTCTCTTTTCCTGTCTCATTGATCAAAGATATTAAGACGTAGTGCTCTCTTGTATTTTCCCGATGGCAGAATAACACAACCTTCACACCTTCTTTTCTAGAACGAATAAGACGATTCTTCAGGGACAAAGAAATCACCTCCGATAAGCACCCAACTAGCCATTCTGCAAATTTCACCCGAAGGATGATTCTGGATTGGAAACCCACGCCCCTTTCAACAATCCAAATGAGCTTGTCTTTCCCCGCTCATTCATCAGCAATATCAAATGTTTTTGATTCCACCGGAACAATCTTTTTCATCTTCTTCAGCATTCCACATGAAAAATTTGACCTTTGGTGGGACTCCATTATATCAATTGCTCCCCATGGTCCCAATTCTCCCCCTGGTATTATGCACATACCCGTAGCGTGATTTCACCGAAAACTAGCCCTCCGAATCAGCCCTCTAAACCTGATGATCCTCATGGCCCAAGCTGATGTGCAACTCCTGAATCCAAGACAGAAACTGAGTCACCCTTAATACCTCCTAGTTGAACAAGTCCCTTCTCAAGGCCGGTGACCACATTATCTCACCATCATGATTAGAAAAATAAGATGTCACCACTGTTGTAGGATCCGTGATGCCGGATGCATGCAATTGATATTGTAGTGAAGAGATCAAACCAAATTACTCATAATAATGATCAGGATAATCTAATTTCCTACTCATCAATCTTGTATGTTGAGTTTCAATGGGGTGATTAAGCGATGATTCAGGTATCATGTATCATGTATTTATCCAAAAAAAAAAAATGATTCATGTATCATGCAACACAATGCAAGGGCCACGTAAAGGGATCTCAAATCAGATCAGACACAATTAAGTACTGCCTTCATTAGATCTAGGGAATAATTCAGCAAACATATATAGGCCTATATATCCAACAATGAGTTTAACATGTAAATATCAATGGGGGTTGTAAATGGGTATAAAAAAATTGGTCAGGCTGCAATTTTACTAGGACTGAACATAAAATCTGCTGCAACAATAGTTCCATTAACAATAGTTCAAACAGATGTGGAAGACCAAGAGTTTCATGTAGAAAATTTTCTGCAGGTTTTGATATATCCTAAAGCTTGAAAAGTGAAAGTTTCAAGGTCAACTTTCTGTTATGAACATAAGAGACCTCATCCATGTCCACTTCCACCATTAACAACATAAAAAGAGAAGGAATATAGACTAAATAGATAAACAAATACCTGGATCTGGACCTGAAATAACCAAAAAAGCAATTAGTACAAAGAAACGTGGTTTTTGTGTTGTGGGTTACTGATCACGTCACTGTAGCAGTACTGTTCGTGTCATTGTAGCCCAGCATTGGAACTTGGTTCTTGGTCTCTCACCAAGGTTGATCTGATCTAAGAGGGGTTCTTAGACTCCAATCTCTAGATTTGTGTGCAACCGTCACCCACCTTTTGTTTTCGCAAAGTTCTTCATTAAAAATAAAATAGGGAATAAGGTTCTTGTAGCTGTTGTACCCCCTCCTTTGACAAAAATATCCTTCATAAAAAGAGTAAAAGACACGTATGCCCTTATTACAAAGATCCAAATAAAACAAGATATACCTACTCAAAGCACATGGGAATCGCACCAAAACTAAATGACTAATAGCAATCCAGCCCCTCCACATGCCCTCGGGTGGGCCACACATCGGCTGGCCTGTGGGCCTCACATGCCCTCGGACTACTCAAACCACAGCGAACGGGGTTCTATCATCTTCTGTCGCTGGTACACCTGATGAGGAACTCGGATGTCCTCATCAATCTACAGCCATAACAAACATCTTTGGGAATTCTTGCATGAGAGACCTCTCCCCGCACCAGATATCCTCCTAAAATCTAACTCACCTACCATCCCCCACCTCAAACGCCAATCCCCTCTTAAACAAATGATAAAATTGCATAATGTCTCTCCAAGGGCTACAACCATTTGGACCCTTATTCACTAGAGAATCCCACCCGTCATTCGTACCAAACTTCGTAGCTACCGCTTGTCTCCACAGGCTTCCCTCTTCCTGACCAAACCCTAGAGCCATTTACACAACAACACCTTATTTATAGATTGTAGGCTATGCAACCCAGCCGCCCCTTTCTCCTTAGGAGTGCAAACCCTTTCCCACGACACTAACTGCATTCCCCCACTAACTTCCCCCCTCTCCATAAAAAATCTCTTTGGATCCTCCCAAGGAATTGCGCACAGATCCTGGTATAACAAAAAGGGAAAGCTAGTGGATGAGCATATTTGCCAACGTCGGCTTTATAAGCACCATTGTACTCCTTTTTGAAAGATAATGGGGCTTCCAACTATTTAGACGCTTCCTTGTCTCACTGGGTTTCACACCTCCTTCTATTTGTATGTTGAACAAAGAGGCAGCCCCAATAAGTTGTGGAAGATAACCTTGTCTGCATTCCCAATCTGCCGAGAGCTGGTCCAGATTTGGCACCTCACCTACCGCAATTAATTAGCTTTTTCCCAGATTTAGATGAAGGCCCGATACTACCTCAAAACAGTTGAACACGCACCTTAGCATCCTGATTTGCCGCTAGACTCAAAGATAAGAAAAGAAGAGAAGGATTCATCATAAAGTTGGGTATTCAAACGTTACTCTTTGGTCAACATTTCAATATATGTCAACTGAATCATTTTATTTATAATACTAATGTTTGGTCAAAACGATATGTAATATATACTAAAAGATTAGGAAATGTGTTGTGGAAAGGTAAGTTTCATGTTGGTACCTATAGGAATGGAAATGTTTCGTGGAAATATTAGGAAGTTTGTCGATTTTTAAAACCATGCCAAGGAGTAGGGTTGCAACTTAGGCCGTGTTAGGTTGGGTATGGGCCAAGCTGAGTTCAACTTAAAAGATTTAGAATTCAACATTGATTGATTTGAATCAAATGGATGCAAGAGAAGTAATAGAGTTAGTTTTACAGACTTGGCTTCTTTCTCCTAGAGGAATATTAATTTTTAATGGCTATCATTGGGTGATCCGGGGCCTGCAGGTTTTGGTGATGTAATTAGAGACCATGATAGCAATCTGGTTCCTGTAATTTTTAGTCCATTGGGGATGTGTGACTCTACCAAATTGGAGGCTTCTACCCTTTTATTGGGTCTACGTGAACTAAAGTGGATGGGGGCTGTTGGAGCCCTTGTAAAGGGAGACCGCAGTTGTAATATTGGGAAACGCTTTAGGTCTTTGGTCTCTTTTGCATGTTTTGTATGAAATTCGAGACTTGGCACATGAGATGAATTTCTTATTCTCTCATGTTCCAAGGTCTCAAGATGAAATTGCTGATGGCTTAATGAAATGGGGGGAAAGTCAATCTGATATGTATAGGGGGACAGTACTTCCTACTTAATTTCTGTTCAGGACCTTTCCCAAACAACTAGCCACATGAGGAAGGACACTTTGGATGGGAGCTTAGACTTCCAGATTAGGGCTGGCAATTGGGCTTGGCTGAGCCGGGCCGAGGTCTGCCCAAACTCAGCCTGAAATGTTTTAATCGAGCCCAAACTCGGCCCAAATAAAACTTTGGGTCTAAAAATTGGGCCCAAACTCAGCCCGTTTTAAAACAACGGGCTTTGGGCTGCCCGAATTAAAATATTTTCTTAATTTTGGGCTGATTTTAGGCCCATAATTGCCCCTAAATACATATTATATGGGTTTTTTTTAACAGTTGACACTTCGACTATTTGATAGTAAATTTGTTAAAAATATATGGATCCAAAAAGAATAAAACTAAAAAAATATAGACCTAATACCACCGTATAAATAAAATTATTATTTGCTAACAAGTTTGGGCTGGGCTGGGCCAGGCCTCGGGCTGAAATTGTGCCTGCCAAAACTCAACCCAGCCCGGAATTAGATTGGCCCCACCAAATTATTTTTTGGGCTGGATATGTCGGGCTTCGGGCCAGCCCAGCCCAATTGACAGCCTTATTCCAGATCAGCTTGTCCTGGAAGGATAGGGGACTGGGAATAGCTGAAGACTCATAGGTCGAGTGAACCGAGAACCTACCTGATTTTTCTCTGATCCTTACAAGCCTGTCATCTTCTTCCAGATGATCAAGTCTCACACCCCCAGCCTTTGCATCAGGCTTTAGGCAGCTTTGATCTCTCAGTCATTTAAGTCCTGACGAAGGTGGAGGTTCCAGATATTTAAGGGTATTGAGTTATTCAATTGGGGGGGTCAGATTTTTTACTGTAGCTTTAGATCAAAACTGAAGATAGGACAGTTTACATCTGTAGATATGAACAGTAAAATTAATAAATAGGAGTTACCAGAAAATTATGACAATTACATGTCCAATTTAGTTCATAAGTTTGTGTTTGCAAAGCCACCATATGTTTCATAGGTTTTGAGTAACATGATTGATGGGATGATGCAGGAACCATCAAGAGGACGGATAAACAACCCCTCGTCCCCCCCCCCCCCCAAAAGAGGATGGATAAACACCTAGTTGGGATATTAAATAATCATGGGTATGGAGGACACTTGGGATTTCAGGGACTATTTTTTTTTGGGAAAGCTTGATACATGAGTGTTATGGGGTATATGGGAAGAAAGAAATCAGAGAATATTTGAAGATAAAACAGGGGTCCCTCAGAAGTGATAGATTCCATCATAGGTGAAGTTGGCTCTTGGATGATGATATCTTAAGAGTTTAGAGATATTTCTTTGCATGCACTTTTGAGGGATTGGGCTACTTGTGTCTCTAGTAACCCACCTTTCCCCAGGGCAAGGGACCAAATGATGATGTGGGAGCCGCCTCCTGAAGGAAAGTTGAAACTTAATTTTGATGGGTCTTCGGGAATTGAAGAAAATGGAAGTTCGCAGGGACCATTTTGCAATTGGGAGTTAAATTTGTACATGTTTCTAGAGGTCACAATGTAATGGCAGACCAATTAGCTAACTAGGGGGTTGGGGGATCTTCGTTATTCTTAGGGAGTGAATTTCCAATCAGCTTTGAGTAGAATGGCTGTATCAGCCCTTGTCGTTTTACTATTATTGTAGCTCCCTTTTTCATTCAATAAAATGTTGTCAATTATCCAAAATTTTTTTTGATGGCTCTTAGATCGGAATTCCTGGCCCTGCTGGTTATGGTTGTATTGTGAGAGATAGTTTCAGCAACACTATTGTTGTTATTGGTGGTCCTTTGGGTTATTGCGATTTTCCAAAGGCGGAGCTTCATGGTTTGCTAATAGGACTTATGAACTAAAAAGGAGGGGGATTCGGCAGTAAGGGTCAGTTGGGGGATTGGAAATAGTGCTGGGTCATGAATCATCCAAAAAAAAAAAAGTGCTGGGTCATGGCAGCACCTGCAGATCAGGGAGCTATTGCGGTCACTAGAGGCCACTCTCTGACATATTTCAAGACAGCAAAATGATGCTGCCGACAAGCTTGCAAAATGGGGGGTTGGGCTTCAAATATGTTTAAAGGGTAGTCTATTCTGATAGTTGATTATAGTGTAATCTTGCTTGTATAAATTGTACATACTTTTCATTTCATTTTTGATAAAATCATCGTTATCCATAAAAAAAAGAAGTAATTGTGGGTATGAAAGAGAAGCGGATTATAGCGTTAAATAATAAAATTATGAGAAATCAGTATAAAACCATAACCAGAAGTTTTAAAATCAAATCATCAACAATTATAGCAGCCTTGGGGTATTAAAATGATTAGAACTAAAAATAATGAAGTTGGGAATGAGTTGAGAGAATAGGGGAAATTGTGCATGGGTGTTGAGCAGAATTTGAGATTAATAATAGATAATCAGAATTAGGGATGGATATAATGGAAATCTAGAGATAAATAATTAAAACAATGTAGAAATAGAAGAAAAAGAGGGATTATTAATAATAGATTGTCTGTATTTGCTCCTATTCTTAAGTCTCTTCTAAATTAAGTGCCTAACAAACCAACTTGCTGGACTGATTCATATCTGAGAATACAAGTTGCTGTTTGGGAGGATTGATGCTGCTGAAACACCTGTGCCGACTTGAGTTTTCTGGAACAGTACCATAGCTGATTGCACCTATTAAAACCAGGTATTTTATTGGTGTTTTCTATTTTCTCTTTAAACCAGAATTTTTTGGGTCTATATAACCTTCAAACCGCCCCTCTATTCCTCTTTTTATTTATTTATTTATTTTTCAGTCTTTTTAGGGTTTTTATTCCCTATATGTCCCCTTCTAATCGCCCCCCCCCCAACTCCTCTTGATTCCCCTTCTTCCTTGCTATTTTATAATCAAAGATTGCCTACTGTTTTAGGTTCTTTTCTCTTCAAGAACACTGCTAACTGGGAATTTTAATGTTTTGTATACTTTTTAGTGTTAGGACGACCTCAAATTTTGTATGGGAACACATCTAATACTCTGTAAAATTTCAGAAATTTCTGACACATTAATAGGGGTATTTTTGGTAGTTTCATGGGTTCTGCTTAGGAATTCTAGAAACCTTAAAACAGCCCCTTCTTCCCTTGTTCTTCCTCTTTTCTATCCTAATCCCATTCTAATCCTTCAAATATTATTTGTTCTCTAATTTCTCTGATTTCTTTCCCTTTTAAATTTGGTATTACTTGGGAGTGTGTTTCTATTGACTTCTTGGTTTATTCCAATCTATCCTAAGCTTCCACATCTTTAAATTGGGCCTACTATAGAAAGATATATAAGCCTAGATTTCCCCACATCAGTTTGGTATCCAAGTTTGGCATATCCTGCATGAAGAGGATTTGAATCTACACTGAACCAGAATGCCAAAGCATCAACTCTATTGGTTATAAAATTCTTCTTTTAACCACTCCATCCCCCCACATTTTTATAGACTGAACTCATTCACTAATCGTTGTAAAATCTTAATTGGAAAGACACAATTAAATAAACTCCGAATCAAATTTTAAAATAGATAATTCCTGTCACAAATTGATACCCTGTCAGGTTTTTGGTCATAACTTATTATTATTATTTTTTTGATAATTAACTGAACTTTATTAAAAGAGAAAAGGGAAAAAATACAAATACAACAACAGGGGGATAAACCCTACAAACAACCCTCAGGAAGACAATTTGTAAAAAAAATTGATTGGGAATTAACCCCCCAATTAGCCAGCTTATCAGCCAACTCATTCTTGAACTCATTGGAAAGGTAACTGAATAACCTTTCAAATGACATCAAAATCATGTCAAATAGATTGGTTTTGATCTCCTAATAATAAAGCCTAAAAAATTTGGACAGAAATGGGACTTTCACCTTCCCAAAAATAGTACTGCAATAAGTAGGACAACAAGACCAAATTAGAAATAAAATAAAATAAAATTAAGTGAAGAGTAAACTTGTAGAAAATATAATAATCAAGAGTCTTTATTAAACAACTAGTAGAACTAATAAGACCATGGATTCATGGGTCCTTTCTTAAACCCGCTAGACTGGATTTGATGTGCTTCAAATAAGGACACTTTTCAGATCCACAATGTTAGTTCACAAGAAAATAAAGATGGGCTGGTTCCACCCTAAATCATGGGAGAGATTGAGCTTCATGTGAGGATCACAACTGGAAATTGAAAACAACCTACAGTTGAAGATATGAACGGTTGTAAGAGAGGTATGGGAACCACCAATGAACTGTGTTAAATCCCAGTTTTAGTTTAAATACATGCGTTCCTGGTAATTTAGGGAATGCCAGAGAGCTGAATATTGAATGGGCACTTGGTTGGAGCAGAGTTTTTTCTATTCATGGGCATCCTGGCCAAAACTTACGGGAAAATGCATTGAAATCCATTTTACAAAAGACATCTTGTTGGAAACATTGTTTTATTATAGTTTGCATGTATGAATTCTTGAATTTCTACATTTTTATTTATTTATCGTGGTAGATATGTTTATGTCATTGGGTTGCAATTGGTGCATATTCAGTTTCTAATTCTTTCCTGCCTGCAGTAGGATGCTTATGTTTTTTTTAGAATTAATTAAAATGGTCATGCTCTTTTATTCACTAATATCTTTTTCTCAGACAGCTTGCTACAGCTACAGCTGGTGTTCCCGTGTTTGAAATTTTTCTTACCATGAACGACAAAGGTGAATACAAACAGCAGGTATGTGCTGTGATTGTTGCACATTCTGTTATTTAGTATGCCACATAAATTGGAACTGTGCTACTTGCCAGATTTATAGATATTTACATGACCTTGGGTATGCAAATGATTATGAGGAATTTTCCAAATATGTTTTTTACTTTACACAAATTTTATTTTCAGCAATTTTTTTATGGGGACTAGGCTTGGAATGGTGTAGTCTCTTTTTTTTGTCTTAAAAAATAAAATTTAATGCAACTCAACAAAGCCTTTTGCCAACACATGTTAATAAATGAGGGAGAATTGTAGAAATCAATGAAGAGTTAACCCTTCAAATTTGAGCACAAACGGATTAGTAAAAGTAGATAAAACAACAAAACATAAGTCTGTTCCAGAAAATCCAATGGAACAAAATTGTATAAATTAGCCCAATAAACATAAGTGTGGACATCGTGGGAAGACCGGATGGTTCCCCACCCACTTCTCTGGGCGTACCGGGCCTAGGCCGAGGTGGCTAGGCTACTTTTGGAGTCACCACCAACTTTGATGTTTACAGATGAAGTTGGACATCTGCCTCATTTTTTGGGGAAAGGAAGTGTGGGCCTTTTGACCCGGTCTAGACCCTTAGGCTTAAAATGACTCTCGAGACTGGTCTAGTTCTTTAGAGAATTGGGTAAGCTGTTTTGTTGCAATTGGGGAAGGTATTAGGTACCCAAATTACCCACCTTTTTAGGGTGGCTTCTTTTACCTAACAATTCATGCTTGTCATAAGCTATAGTGTTGTTTACCTGTTAGATTTAAAGTTATTGGCCTGTACCACTCCTGTGGTGTGATTACTGCAGTTGCACTTGAGACATAATCTTAAGCTACCTATATACTCGATCTTGTGTGGTTCAAGTTCCTAGGGTTTTGTCGGGATCAAACTACATATAGTTCTGGGGTTTGTTGTGCGTGCAAGTCTCGGTAGTCAAATACGTCTGATTGTGAGAGTGATCCAGGGTAGGTTCATTTTAATCCATTTATATACTTATAGAGTACTTTTTGCTGTTGAAACATATGATTGAGTTAGTGAAATAGGGGCTGGGACTATGTCATACCAATGTGAGTGTTTTAAGGACATGATTGGGTTGTGGCCAAGTCCTAGGATCTTTGGGTTGTGACAAAGTCCTAGGGTCTTTGGGTTGTGAACCATTGCGATATGACCCTAGGATAAATGGGAAGATCGTGAAAGGACAGGAATAGATAAAAGGTAGTGATTGGGTAAGATTACTCAGCCTGACCGCGTTGATGTAGTAGCCACGACACAAACATTGTCCCTCAGGTAAAATTCAAGTACTGGATACACTTGGGATTTTCAAGTGCATGGTTTAACCTTACTAGGGTTGGTCTCGCAATTAGGAGAGGTATTTATAGTGGTGGGTCCTCCAGGCCATGCACATGCATGCATGCATACATACATATACACATGTAAAATTTGAAAGGAAACATGACAGAGAAGCATGTGTTAATATCAGATGAAATAGTCCTAAATATGACAAAAAGATTGGTAAACAAGAATTGAATAATAAAGCTAAGCTGGAAATCAAAACACCTGAAATTGGCTTCAACACTTGAATTTTACTGCCCAACGCTTGAATTTTAACAGGTAAAATTACGTCTATTCTGGACAACCTGCACTTAAATGATCATATATCTCTCCACAAAACTCATAATTGAGTGCGGTTGGTCTCTTTGGAAAGCTGAGAGAGAGAGAGAGAGAGAGAGATCTTTCCAATGATATATAATGAGCAGGGGTTGGGTCCCATGCTTAAAAGTGCAAAATGCTTGAATTTACTACCCAACACCTGAATTTTAATCAAGTAAAATCCAGGCGTTAGTTCTGGATAGTCCACACTCAAATGACCATATCTCTCCCCACAAAAATCAAAATTGAGTGTGGTTGTTCTCTTTGGAAAGCTGAAAGAGAGATCTTTCCAATAATACATAATGAGCCGGGGTTGGGTCCCATGCCTGAAAGTGAAACTTTTGAATTTTCTGTCCAACGCCTGAATTTTAATCAGGGTAAAAATCAGTCGTCAGTTCTGGACAACCTGCACTTAAATGACCATATCTCTTTCCACAACTTAGAATTGAGTGTGGTTGGTCTCTTTGGAAAGTTGAGAGAGAGATCTTTCCAATGATATATAATGATCAGGGGTTGGGTCCCACACCTGGAAGTGTAAAGCGCTTGAATTTACTGCCCAACGGCTGAATTTTAATCATGGTAAAAATTCAAGCGTTTTGGATTTTAATAGCCTAAGTTTTGGTCTACTTGGACTTTCTACAGAGGTCTAAAAATTATGAGAATTTACAGGGATGTAGGGGACCCTCTTGAGAGTATTGTGTAAAAAATTCAGATCCAAAATTGAACGACAAAAATCACAAAAAATCTTACACTACGGGTGGGTCAAGGAAAAAAAACAGTTTTTTCGTCAGAATTTGGAGGACCAATAGGAGACCCAAACTTGTTTTGAAAATTGTGAATTTTTTTTATATATGTAGGCTACCTATCTAGGAGCCTATCATAAATATTTGGGACCATTCTGATCCCTACAAAAATCACAAAAAAATGGACAAGGTACTGTGGTAAAAAACAATCTCAACAGAGACATGTTTTGTCTCCGCTGTGTAGCCCCCTTCAAGAGGCGGTCATGGGATAGGTATTGCACATCATAGCACTATATAGAACATATGAAAATTAAATGAATTAAACTAGCCTCTAGCATAAAAAAAAGTTTTAGGGTTACTTCTTCCAAGGGTTGGGGCTAAGGTTAGTGCTTTAGGGGTTTTTCTTTTTGTTTCTTCTCTTTTCTTTTCTTTTCTTTTGATTTTTCACTCAAACAATCCTCTCATTTAGCACAAAATTAGGGTTATGTATAGGGGTTTGGGGGTGTGATTGAAGGGCTTGGATGCATCTTTAGATCAATGGTCAAGATTAAAAGGTGTGGAGACCAAGGCACTTCCCCCATTGGTTGAGAGCAACCTAGGGCCAAGATTAGAAGGTGAGTGGATAAGTGAGTGATCAAGGGTTGAGATTAGAAAGTGTGGAGGCTAAGACACTTCTCCCATTGGTTGAGAGAAACCAAGGGCCATGATTAGAGGGTGAATGGATAAGTGAATGATCAAGGGTTAAGATTAGAAGGTGTGGAGGCCAAGGCACTTCCCCCATTGGTTGAGAGCAACCAAGAGCCAAGATTAGAAGGTGAGCAGATAAATGAGTGATCAATGGATGAGATTAAAAGGTGTGGAGGCTAAGACACTTCCCCTATTGGTTGAGAGCAACCAAGGGCCAAAATTAGAAGGTGAGTAGATAAGTGAGTGATCAAAGGTTAGGATTGGTTGTGCTAAATGGGGGGTTAGATGTGAATTGCATGGATATTTGAAATCCATGTAATTGATCTTAGAGGGGGTACATGGGGTGTATAAGGAAAATCCACGTCTAAGGGCTAAGGATTAAATCTTTGAGTGTGAATGCATTAATGACCATTAATGAGCTAGTTTAGCTCATTAATGCGTAATAAAGAAATTCCATGGAAAAATGTATTTTTGCTATGCCACCACACTTTTTGGGTTCTTGTGCTCGAAAACACACAACTCAATGTGTGTTTTCGAAGTCTTGGATGTTCTGGTCACAATGGTTCAATCAAAAACGAATTACGATAAGTGCAAGTTGGGGAAATTAACGCTTGATTGACCTCAAAATCTCTTAAATAATTACTGGAAGGGTAAGATAATAAAATTGTCTTTGAGGTCTTCAGACAAAAGGTGACCTGTGGTTTTGTGAGGCACAGACTCAAACCACTCTGTAAATCAATATCTGAGTAGGAAATCGCACTCAAAACCCTCTTTTTAGCAAGTGAAAAATCTTTGCTAGAAGTGCCATTGAAGTTGACTGAGCTTGCTTTGGAAAATTGACGGGTCACAGAGTATTGGATTTCAGAGAGTCTTGGAGCTACAGGAATTGACAGCTTGACCATTAGGTTCTCGGGAAATCTTAGGGAGCTTTTTGAAGGGGGTCACTTGGTGGAGCAAACTGATTATAACTCACTGAAGAGTGGGGATTTTGGGTTAGCTTGGGTCTGTAATTAACCCTCTTTGGGAGACATTCTTTTGAAGGTAGGAAAAAAACTGAGAAAATGGGTTTGACCTTGCAGAATTTGGGTTTCGGGGGAACCCTCGGAGGTCTATTGTGTGCCAAATAAAGACAAAAGGTGTTTTGATCTGATTAGGACAAAATGTGGTGATTGATCTTGTAGAGTCTCCCGATGACATGGTCCAGGGTGACAGTCTTTTAATGACATTAGAATTGTCGAGAGATGGCCACTGACAGACTGAATTTTAGATTTCTAGTGAATTTTCGAGCCCTAAATGTGCTACTCATTTTAAAGTAATTGGAGGAATCAGAGTAGATTGATCTTGTAAGTGGTTGTGGTTAATAAAAGGATTTTTGAAGCCCCTTAAAATCTGGAGAAATGAACACTGACCATTCATGATTTGGGTGTTTAGGGAGTTTTGAGGGTTTACCGAGGTCAAATACAGCTAGAAATGCCTTTTGGTATATCTTGGTGAAGATTTGATATATTGAAGGGGTTTGAGGCCTCAAATGGTTTTTAATTGAGAGATGACTTATCAAAGGTAAGACAAAAACTGAGAGATGACCACCGACCTTTCTGGATTCAGGTGTCGGGTGAATTTTTGAGAGCATTTCGAGGGTCATAAATAGACCAAGAAATCTTGGAAATTGGGGTGTGTAGGATTTGACATGACATCATTTAGGTGATGGGAGAAGTTTCGGAGGTTCCTTGAGGGTCCAAGTGATTGTTCTAAAGGCAAAATGATAAAATGGTAATTTTTCTACTTGTGATGCTTTACTGTGAGAAGGCAGAGGCTGGAGAATCTTGAAGACAATGAAATTGTAGTCCTGAGTTTGGATCCTCGTAGTCCTATTGATGCTTCTTGGAGAATTTAGGGTTTGACTAAAAATGGTATATTTTGACTGATCCTTGAGATGACACTGTATATGGCATGATATGGGTAATGTTTTTTGCGACTGAAATATCTGGGGAAAACTTCACAAGGGATCTCTAACCTCTTAGAGTCCAGGCTTGATCTCCCTAAACCGGGGTTGCCTAAGGTCTGATTCTTAATACTGCTTTGATGTGCTTACATTCCATTAGATGACCTGAGTCAAAATTTGGGTGTTGACATTAAGGAAATAAACGAGATAGTAAACAGAATTTTAAAATTCCAGAGGGACTTATTTTATAGCTGTATGGATGATTTATGATGCAACAAAATTTGTTAGATGCTTGCTTCATGGACGAAGAAGTTTGAGAAGTAGAAGTGATAAAGAAGAAGAAGAAACACCTAGAATCACTCTTAAGATTTGAAAATCACTCAACTAAATAGTGGTAGCAGCCAATATTCAATAGTCATTCCTTCATATCCCAAAACTGGAGTTATAAGAACTATTTACATGTTCCAATAGGTGGGTCATCCAGCCCTATTATTGGACGAAATTATAAAATTGCCCCTACACAGAAAATTGTGCAAAAAACCTCTATAACTCCCATCCAACTTGACCAAAACCTATGGAACTTTAATAACCAGTAAAAGAAGACTCAAAGAACAAAACCTAATGATCAGACTCCACATCTAACAAATGAAAATGACAAAGATACCCTTGATTGCACAAAATCCCATGTAAACAATTAAAAGACATAAAGAACATTGCTAATCTCAAATGAGAACTCAAGACTCATCATATCATGCCATATTAAGGCTTTTTGATTAGCCTTTGTTCTAGAATAGGTCTTCAAATACTGTTTAGGACTCCCATCGAGTATGAGCATGAGTTATTTTTGGTTTTGCATCATTCTCCTCTAGTTCGAAAAAACTTGACCTTGAGTTTTGCAGTGATGAAGGATCGACAACATTAGATAACTTTGAGGGCTTAACCATATAGCATGTCCTTTGCAATAGTCCTTGATGTTGAGCTTCTAATGAGCAACCGACTTTCTTGTCTTGGAAAAATTTCAAAGTACGTTTCTTCGGACAGTTCATATGGAATCATATCAAGACAATAATACAACTTGCTAACTTTCTTTGGTACATCAAGAAGTTGTTCTTCAATGAATTCTTTTACCTCGTTTAAAAGAGAAGTTTCAACAATATGTTGTATCGCCTCTTGCGAAACCAGCTCATCCCAGGTAATGGTTTGTCCACTCATGATAGAAGGTAGAATTGATCTAGAAAGTCTTGGCACATCAACTATCTTGACAATATCTTCTTGCTTCTTTTCATCCAAAGCTGACTTCTCTATAAGAGTTGGCTGTTGTCACTCTAAGTCAATAACACTTACCACAACAAAAAGTTTGCAATATATGTGTCTTATTGTCAAAAGTAGCTTTTCTTTAATCAATCCATTTCTTTCTAAGCACCATTATAGAATTTTCTAAAGGAACGATTTTGCAATCAGCATCATCAATATATCTTGTTGGAATTGAATGACAAAACCTTCTTTAGAGAATTTACAATAAAGTTGATCTACTAAATTTTGCAAGATCTTCTCAATGATCCTTGTGGAAGTCTAGTTCTTCTCATACCTGTCACTAACTAGAACATTGATTGCCTTCGTAGAAGGAAAAACAAAACTGGTCTTAATATTTAAAACCATCCCCCGGGTTTTGCTTAGTTACCAATGATGTAGGACTAAAAGGGATGATGAAAGAGGAAAAGCTTTGATACCAAATTGATCAGGATGGCTTAGGTCTTTTGATGTCTTGCCGGTTATGGGTCCAAGAGGAATCTAAATAAGGTTCAAATAGGCTGGAAGTAGCCCTTAAAATATGAATTAAACAGATTAAAGAAATACAAAATCTAGAAGTTTTAGCTGCTTGATAGAACTAGGGCATCACAAAAGAAAGGGTTAGGATTCTCAGATTAAGTTGAAACTTTGCAGGATTATAGGGTTATGAATAATGAGTTAATCCTCCAAATTTGAGCACAAACAGATTAGTAAGAATCTATAAAACAAGCAAAACACGGGTTTGTCCTAGAAAATGCAATAGAACAAAATTGTAGAAATTAGCCCAATAAACATAAGGAAATAAACAAGTCAAGAAATAAAACTTTAGAACTTCAATAGAGACTTATCTTGTAGCTGCCCGTATGAATGATTTATGATGTAGCAGAATTTGTCGGATGCTTGCTTCATGGATGAAGAAGTCTAAGAATTAGAAGAGATAAAAAAGAAGAAGAAGAAACACATAGAATCACTCTAGAGTTCGTAGGAATCAGTCCTAGGGTTTGGGAATCACTTAACCAAATAGTGGTAATATTCAATATTCAATATTTATTCCTTTATATCCCAAAATTGGACTTATAAGAACTATTGTATGTTCCAATAGGTGGGGCGTCCACTGGAGTTTCAAAATCAGATGATCTGGATGACCGGTCCGACCTAACCATGTAACTCATGATCTGATCCCTTGGTTGGATCGGATGATCCAGAGTCTGATTGTTTCAGATCAGTTGATCCGACCTAGGGATCAAGCGATCCATATAATTTGTCAAACAATCTATTTTTTTTTTTTTAAATATTTTTTTTGGGTGAAAATTTAGTACAAAAAGTCCCACAAAGGCCTCTCTCAAAGAACCTCCTTTAAAGAACCCTAAAAGAGTCACATTTAAGAGGTAAACCCCAAAAAAGAAACACTCACTGCCCTTATATCTAACCTTATAATGTATGGTCCAGATTTTGCCACCGGATTACATATTTTCCATGTAAAAAATGCCAAGGAATCTGAACAAGGCTAGATCAATTTTCACCATCGCATCGGCTAGAACAACGAATCATGCATTATTTTTATTATTTTTTTATCTTTATTCATATGATATTATATATAGTTTAGCTTTTATCATATTGGATGTTTGATTAAGTAAACTACAATCTTGAACTTATACATGTTTGATTATGTAAACTACAATCTTCACCAACCTTGTTTATACATGTATGATGCACTTACCATGCCTACAATTATGATCATCATAAGTTATATGTTATTATATATGGTTTGGTTTTTATGCACTAGAAGTAATCATATTGGAGGTTTGTTTATAAAATGTACAATTTTGATCTTTATACATACTTGAGAATTGTGAGTGTTTATTTATGTATGATGCACCTAACATACTTAAAAATTATGTTTTTTTTCTTTAAAACTTTTTATAGAAAGTATTATAAGAATATATAGGAATTTTTAGGATTTTTTTTAATGGAATTTTTTGGCATTGGATCGGTTTTGGATGGAATGATCCACACTTGGATTACCGATCCACGATCTGATCCTGGATCGGTTTTGGGCCTGAACGATCCAATCCAATGATCTGAGTTTTTTAAGCCGTTCAGTCTTGTTGGAAAAAATAAATATCACTGCATAGAAAAGTGAGTAAAAAATCTCTATATAAGTCCCTCCTAACTTGACCAAAACGTATGGAACTTTAGAAACCACTAAAAGAAGACTCAAGGAACAAAACCTAATGATTAGACTTCACATCTAACTAATAAAAATGACAAAAATGTCCCTGACTGGACAAAACCTATGTAATCATTTAAAAGACATAAAGAACATTAGTAATCTCAAATGAGATCCTAAGACCCTTCATCACACCATATTAAGGGTTGTTAATTTGTCTTCTTTCTCTTAGAATAGGTCTTCAAATACTGTTTAAGACTCCCATCAAATATGAGCATGGATTGTTTTTGGTTCCGCATCAGCAATACAATAAAGTGAATAAAGTCAATAAAGCAATAAACCTACCTAAAAACTATACTATGCCAGTAACAAAGAATCATGACATATACTTAATATACAAGTAAGTAATCACGAAACAAGAATTCTTAAAGAATCATGAGAATGTAGTAATTAATCATAAAAAGAAATATTATTATCTTATCATGTGCTCAAATTTATAATAGTATGAAGAACCTTTCCGTATATTTTACCATTTTTGTAGATAACTAGGTATTTCTAAGTCAGACTATAGATGACCTTGTATGAAAACATTCACGTTTGAATCTTTATTATTGGATTGGAATAAATGTCATAAACAATAAAATAAATACCAATTTTTTTTCTCTAAAAAATGAATATTAAATCTCGTAGAAAAATGTTTTGTTCCATGCCAATAGCGTAGGGTTTATGATTAAAAAAAATACAATTTTGCTTCTTGGATCACTTCTCAGTTGTTTCTTGAATCATTTCTCCAAAAACTGCCACTTGCTTCCCAAAATCGTTTCTTCTCGCTTTCCAATCGCTTCACCGTGCTTCCCAATACTTGGGAAAGCAGAATCAAATTTAGCTTTCCAAACGAGCTTCCAAACCTGGGTCAATCTTCCCTGCAACTATGGGTGCATCATCCACTGAAAACCCTCCACCAAGGACACATCATAGCCTGATCCTTGGTCACAAAAGTTGACAATTTACAATTCCCTTTTTTTAGAGCTTAAGAGTGAAGGGATGTCCAGCACTTCCATGCTTTTTTCTGTCTCCTTCCTTTCTATAGGCAGCTTCAAAATTGTTGTAACACGAGCCTCTCCTCCGAAGGGTCCACAAACACTTTGCCTCAGCCATTATGGGACGTTCTATTCCTATTCTTATACTCAGGATCACCAAAAGCCTTTTCCTTCTCAGTCTTTTGCGTTCGAACCATCAGCTTGCTAAGTTGGTAAAGTCTTAGGGTGTCATACCACAGACTTGGGTTCAAAACCCGTCTTCACCTACTAATAAATTAGCCACTAACGTTTACCTATAAAAAAGAAAGAAAAAAAAGAAAAGAAAAGACAAGTCTACTTCCTTTAATGCCACGAGGCTTTGACTGAAAAGCCCTTTGATATCGCTGCATATTAAAGTATCCTTTGATGTCAGCAAAAGCGGGTGACAAAAAGGATTTTGAAAATTGGTTTAAATAACTCATTCGTTCTTGAAACGTCGGGTAGACATGAGGTTCTCAGCTTTGCTTTTTTGTGATGTGATGTGTAATGTGTCAGCCTCATAAGTATTTTCCTTATTTGTATATTTTTGTTGTGTGGAGACAGCCGGCAAAGAAACAAACGATTCTGAACACCCTTTTGCCATGAGACCTCTCGGAGAGTAGGTGTGCTGCCATTTGGAGCTTTTCAATTAGCTGCTGGTAGATGTAGTGACTAATCCGCTGTTAAATATGTTTGTTCCAACTTGTATGTCCTGTCTGTAGCTCCATCACTAGACGAGATTTCTCCACCAAGAACGGTGATCTCCCCTGAAAAAAGTGTCCCATTATAAATATTCAATAGCCTTGGAATTCTTCTCATCTTACATTTGTTAACACCTATTTTGGCACTCTTGAGGTTGCTTTGGGACCTTGTGTGAGGATCGATTTGCTTGAACCACAACAATCTCCAATGGCCTATAAAATACCTTCTGTCCACAAATGAAAGAGAAAGCCTTTTTGGCCATTATCTGTGACAGGCGAGTCTACTTGGAGCCACCTTTGTCAACCCATTTGATGGACCTTTTTCTTGTCTGACTCCATGAACAATATAGTTTTATCCTCTGCTAAAGGGAAGATTCTTGTATTCTTGATCCTCCCAGAAACATGCCTATCTGTTCTTGAATCTCTGTCCAAAACAAAGACTGATCAATGCAATCATAGACGACACCCTTGGACCAACAGCCAAAAAGCCTTCCCTGGTTTCTATAAATGGCTTTCACTGATTTGGTTTCACCCTAAGTTACAATTTCTCCCTTGATATTTTCATTTTCTCCGTCCCTTGACTCATGCCTCAACTCTGAGAAGACCATAAATTTCAGCATCTTCTCCCTTCTTTTCTTTCTTTCTTTCTTTTTTTACTGAATTCTCAGACTGTTTAACTTTAGATCACCTTAGGAGATTGCTTAATTGGTTTATTGATTCCTTTGAGGGTTTGTTTTGTTTTTGTCTTTTTTGTTCTTTTTTTTGTGGTTTTTTTTGTTTTTGTTTTTGTTTTTGTTTTGTGTGGTTGCATTGCAGAATGATTTGGTTAGTTTAGACTTGGTTGATGTTTTGATAATTTAACTAGTGAATCATTAGTAGTTTGGTTCTAATTCTAAATACGAAAGAGCAACTATTTTACTTTTTAAAATTATGATCCCATGGATTCCAATATTCGTTTCTTAAGCTTTGCCTTGGGAAAAAGTTATCTCTGGAATTTTTTAATAAGTAGATTTTCATTAGATTTGCCTATCATAAAACTAGTCAATTGGTAAGCTGCATTAGTATATTTTCTCCTCTCAATACTACTATTTTTTTTTTCAGTCAAAATTTGAGACTCTGGTGGCAGTTCTTTCTTTCCTGATTTCCTTGCACTTTTTCCTATTTCATAATTTTTTTTGAACAGGCTATACACATTTTTCTTTCCATCTTGACTTTCCTTAATGGATTTTTCTACCGGCAAGAAGCTATCAATCTGAAAAGGGAAACACGTTAACTTGATCTCCTTCTATGCTTGGGATAAGAATAGGTATATGAGATATGAAGTGAAATTAACGAAACACAAAAAAGAAAAACTTGAGTACTACATAACCAGATCCGTGAACAGCATGGTCTGAAATGTCTCGAAATGTCTTATATGTCTTCCGACATATGTCCATGTCTATCAGGACTAACTTGACATATTCCTATACCGACACAAAACATTAAGTACATTATAGAAATTCATATTTTGGTCGACTTGATGTACGATGTTGACGTGTTGAGCAAATTTTCCCCTTTTACAGTGTATTATTGCCTAATGTCGACATTGTGTTATGATAAAAATTATATGAAAAACGATAAATTCCAAAGAAAGTAAAAAGAGGGAGAGGAAGAAGATGAAAAGAAGAAAGAAGAAAATGAAGAGAATCTACTTGTTTCCTTATGTTTATACGGTTAGATTATAATAGGTTTGTCAACCATTATGTATGCATGTGTACTTTTGAAGAATATTAAAATACAAGCATACTAAAATAAGCTATCATTCCTAATGAATCTATTTTTTCCCTTGTGCATATGTAGTTTAGATTAAAATATGCTTCCTAAGTTTCCACAATTTTTTACAATATTTCTTTCCGATATTTCCAACATTTCCGATATATGTCTTATTTTGACCTGACAGACATTTCCATTGACACTGACATTTTGAACCTTGCTGAACACATGGCTTTGCATTGTACACCCTGTAAAAAGTCCTTAAACTTTAAGATAGTCATATGGCTTATATTGAAAAGTAACTTGCAGCTGCTACTAGGCAGGGTGATTAACATAGTTGTCATTTGTATACCCTGCTGTATGTAGAACAGTAGAGGAAGAATAGAGAGAAGAGAAAAACTGTAGGCTGCAATCATATGAGAGAGATTGTCTCTCATACATATGTATAACTTTATTTATATGGGTATATTGGCAGAATACCAGTAATGCCCTTTATGATTACAAGAAATGAGAAATAAGAACATAAATACACATACTGACACTTATACCTTTACATTGTTGTTACCCCACTACTTCAATACTCCCCCTCAGGTTGGAGTATGGATATCATACATTCCCAGTTTGCCAATAATTTCATGAAGTCTCACTTTAGTTATTCCCTTGATTAAAACATCAGCCAATTGCTGTTCTGTAGTTACAAAAGGAGTACAAATCAGTCTACCAAGTCGACAGCCTAGAATTTTGAAAGCTTTAGGAGTTTTTTTAATTAGGGTTCTTATCTCTTTTTTTTTGACTTTTGTTTTAGTATGACTCTTGTCGTTTAAGAACTCTTTAGTTTAGGACGTTTGTTTAAAAAGGAGTCCTAGAATATAGGAGTTATTAAGGCATTGGATTCTATTTATTTTAAAGCTAAAGCCTATAAAAAGGCCACACGACATGAATAAAGTTGAGTTCTGAATTATGAATTAAATTGAGTGTGAACTGAGGTTTCTTAGGTGTGGTATCCCATTATTGTCTCCTCTTGGGGTGTGGTATCCCCTCTATTATTCTCTATCCATGAGTAAATGGTTCTCTCTCTCTCTCTCTTGCTTTCGTTCTTTCTTGCTTTTCTTCTTCTTTGTTATTTATGGTTTTCTCTATTCTACCATTAAAGAACCCGAAGAATTCATCAAAAATCATTCTTGATTAGATTCTTGGAACTAAAACCTGTAAACAGGTCTTACCCCTCATCTTTCCCCTCAATTCCTCTGATCCCATCTGTTTTGATCAAGTTCTTGATCAAGAAACACATTCTGTTCTTGAAATTCTTGAGTTAAAACCTCTAACAACTTCCCTATGTAATTTATATGGCAAATTATATCCAAATAATTTGAAATTTGGAACAGAGGTATATCTTAGACCTAAGATTCACCTTGTCAAAGCGCGTAATTTTATGATGCAATGACAAGGGTATTTTTGTCATTTTGTACCTCTGCCCCTGAATTTCCAGAATTGATTTTCTGGGGTTTTTCCTCTTTTTTTTTTTCTTGTATTCTTTTCTTGATTCTTCTAATTCTGTTCCTTACTTCCTGTTCTAAGTTTCTCTTCAATTTATTAGTGTTTGGGGAGTTTAAGAGAATTTATTGATTCTTTAATTCTGTCCTAAACTTCCACATCTTATTTGCGTATCATTGTACATCACCTTCTCTCCAAACTGACCACCACGCTGTCTTAGAATTAACAGAATTGATTTGTTGGGTTTTCCCCCTCTTTTTTTTAAGTGTTTTATTGTCTATAGATTCTACTAATTATATTCCTTACTTTTTGTTCTAAGTTTCTCTTCAATTCACTATTGTTTAGGGTGTTTAAGAGACTTTCTTGATTCTTTAATTTTGTCCTAAACTTCCACACCTTATTTGTGTATCATCCACACCCATGCTAAGTCAGGCCCTAGGTAGAATCCTCCTTTATGGGCCCCACCTCACATGGTTCCCGCTTCACATGAGCCGCCTGTCTTTTAAGGGTCGCCCCACCTTGAGTGTGTCCTTGTCTCACGTAGGCTGTCCCACTCGAGTCCGGTGTAAAAATGCCCCTACATTAATCACCCTCGGTGAGGAATTTCGAACACGGGACCTCTTATTCTGATACCACTTTGATTTAGGATGACTAACCTCTTGCTCTAAAACCTCGAACTGATAGAGGGACGAAAATCAATCTCTTTATTTGATAGCCTAGGCTAGGCTAAGCCCTCGGCCGAACCCTCACACCGGTCGCCTCACCCCGAGTGTGCCTCCGTCTCACACAAGTTACCCCACTCGAGTTTGGTGTAAAAATACCCCTGCATTATCCTTAGCGTTAAAGGCTGAAGTCTTCCAACTCTATAGGAGAGAAGTCATCGTGGGGGAGGCCATCTAGCTCATGCCAAAATCATGCAACATGGCATCCCAAACCTCAGCAACAAATGGACAGTGGAGCAAAATGTGAGCAATTGACTCCACATTCCTATAGCAAAGCAGGTAAATGTTGGTGAGATACATCCCCTTCTAGATCAACACATCCATCGTTGAAATCTTATCCAATGAATCCGTCCAAATGAAGAACTGAACTTTAAAAGTGATTAAATGATTCCAAACCTCCTTCCAAGGAATTGCAAGATCCCAAGATGAATCAGGCAACCTATAACATGATTTGACTGTGAAGGTGCCCTTGGGATTAGCATACCACAACCACTTTAGATAAACAATCCAGAAGGTTATTAATAGAGGGGATCTCCCAGTCAAACGCATCCCTTCTTAATCTCGGGCACTAGGTTACCAGATCAGGACCAACCTCCCTGTACTCTGCAACCACAACCATTCGGTACTACCAACAAATAAATATCCAGATAAATCTTCTTCAAAGATCTATCCCCACACCATTTATCCTCCTAGAAGTTAATCAAATCCCCTTTGCCACCTCGTGTCTCACTCCTTTCCTAAACAGATCCATATGCCGAATTATAACTTTCCAAAGGTTGGCGCCATAAGTGCCATGGATTGCATTTAGATTCCAACAATTCTGAACCCGATACTTTTTAATCAGAACTTGTTTTCAAAGCCAATCTTCATTTGAACCCAACCTCCATAACCATTTACAGAGGAAAGCTATATTCATGTCTCCCAATTTACGAAGGCCCATTCCTCCCTTAGCTTTTGGAGAGCAAACAATATCCCACGCCATCAGGTGCATTTGATGGGAGTCTTCCCCACCCTTCCAAAGAAACTCCTTTTGAAGCTTCTCAATTTTTTGAACAATCAGCTTGGGCATATTCTGTTGGCAATAAATTAACTAACTGTCAAAACCTTAAGGTGTTAGGAGATACACAAATTAATAAACTTCAACACCCCCTTTTAGGAGGAACACCGTTCTCTCTTGGGAACATGCTTATGGAACTAGGCATGGATCCACACAACACTACATACGGGAAAAATATTTCCACCGGGATTCGAACCCACGGCCAAAACTGCTCTAATACCATGTTGATAGTAAATTAACCAACTCTCTCAAAACCTTAAGGCGTTAGGAGATACACAAATTAATATACTTCAACATATTCAATAGAAACATGAAATAGATTGGGATATTGGCCATGACTGCCTTAATTAGAGTCATTCTCCCCCCTTTATAAAGGTAGTTTGCCTTCCAATCCAATTACCGGTTTTGGATCTTTTAATAACTAGGTTCCACACATCTAGCCTTTTAGAAGAAGCTCCCAACAGGAGACCAAGATAGGTGGAAAGAAGTGATCCAACCCTGCATCCCAAGTCTGCTGCCAACATATCAATATTGGGGACAACTCCCACTGCAATCAAGGCTCTCTTTCCAAAATTCACTTTCAAACCAGTCACAACCTCAAAGCACTTCAAAATACATCTCAAGTATTTGATTTGCCTTTGAGAATTAGGATATAATATCAACGTATCATCTACAAACTGAAGATGGGAAATGGTGACATAACTTGATCCCACATGAAACCTTCCAACATACCCACCTCCCTTGCTTTATCAAGCATACCACCTAAAGCCTCAACCACCATGGGGAATAACAAAAGGGAGATAGGATCACCTTGTCTTAAACCTTGAGAGCACCCAAAATAACTAGCGGGGGTTTCATTAATCAATAGGGAAAAGGTAGCTAAGCCCACACATTTCTGAATCTAATTGCGCCACTTGATAGTATAAACTCATAAGAACTTGTTCAACAAACCTTATCTTTTGAAGTAAGGTTCTCAACAATAGAGCTTCTCACACACCATGAGCCATAGATCGATATTCTGCCTCAACACTAGATTTGGCCATTACAATTTGCTTCTTACTCCTCCATATCACAAGGTTCCCATCGACAGAAGAACAATAACTTGAGGTGGATCTTCTATATGTGGCTGAGCTAGCCCAATCCGCATCTGTATATACTTCAATTCTCATATGGCCATTATTAGAAAACAACAAACTTTTTCCCGGAGTCAACTTTAAGTATCTAAAATACGATGAGTAGCCTCAAGATGGGGACTTCTCTGAGCATACATAAATTGGCTAACTACATCAATAGTGAAGGCTATATCAAGCTATGTGAGAGCAAGATATATAAGCTTCCTGACAAGACGGTATCTTCCAGCGTCAATAAGAGGTCTTCCATCTTGATCATTTAACCCATGACTGACTTCAATAGGAGTCTTTGCAGGTCTGGCCCCCAGTAATTCTATCTGTGTTAACAGATCTAGAATGTATTTTCTTTGGAAAATGAAGATACTTTTCATTGGATGAACAACTTCAATTCCTAAGAAATAGTGCAATACTCTTAGATCTTTCACTTTAAACTCACTACTATGGTGAGATTTCAAACATTGTGCTTCTTTTGAGTCATCCCTTGTAATCACTAAATCATCCACATACACAATAACTGCAGTAGTCCTCTTTTGTGTATGCTTAATAAAAAGAGTATGGTTGGCCTAAGATTGTATCCCACCTTCTTTAAACTCCCACAAAATCTCTCAAACCAAGCTCATGGTGACTGCTTAAGCCCATATAAAGATATTTTCAATCTACACACCTTACCTTTGCTGCCCGGAATCTTAAAGCCTGGAGGTAGCATCACATACGTTTCTTCATAAAGATCACCATGTAGAAATGCGTTTTTCACATCCAGCTGCCAAAGTGGCTAGCCTTTATTAGCTGCAATAGACAACTAAATTCTAATGAAATTCATCTTAGCCACTATTGCAAAGGTTTATAGGTAATCAATGTCGTATGTCAGGGTATATTCTTTTGTTACCAGCCTTATATCCCTCAATTTATTCATCTACAATACAGACCCACTTGCATCCTATAGGTTGCGTTCCCATTGGAAGGTCAATGAAGTCCCATGTCCTATTCTTTTCAAGGGTTGCCATTTCTTTACAAATGGCATTTCTTTTTTGGCTTTGGAAAATAACATCTATTAGGCTTGAAGGAATAGATATAAAAGACATTGAGTTAACGAAGAAGTGTAGGAAGGATTCAATGAATAATAAGAAACGAAGTTAAAAATATGGCGATTAGTACAATATCTCTTTCTTTTACAGAAGGCAATGGGAAGACTATCATCGGACTTAGAAAGTAAAGGAACATTATCGGGATCCGAATGGGGCAACTGGAGATGGAAGGTTGATTATGTCTTTCTTTCTCCTTGTATACACTTGTAAATCCTTCCCATTACCTAAAGGAGTATCAAAAGTGGATGGATGAATTGAAGTAGGTAGAGGCAACAAAAAATGAAGACATGATCTCTCTTACTCAAACACTCCATTGAAAATTGGCGGAGGATAAAGGAGAAAAAAATAGAATAGATTCAAAGAATGTAACATCTATAGTAATAATTTTTTTTCTTGAGGTTGAATGGTAACACTTGTAGCCTTTTTGGGATAAGGGATATCCAAGAAACACACACTTAACAGCTTGAGGATCTAGTTTGGTCCTTTTGGCCTTTTGTGTGTGAACATAAAATACACACCCAAATATTTTTGGCGGAACCAAAAAAAGGGAATGTTTTGGGCATTGGAGTATAGGACAACAATGGGAGACTTGAAATTTAAAACTCTGGAAGGCTTACGATTGATAAGATACTTTGTAGTAAGTAGTGCTTCAGACCAAAATATTTTTGGAACATTCATACTGAAAATGAGAGCACCGGTAAGTGGTAACTTTCAAGAGATGCCTCTTATTACGTTCAACCACTCCATTTTGTTGAGGAGTGCTAACGTAAGATATCTGGTGTTCAATGTGACAATCAGCTAAATAATTTTACAAATGAGAAGATAGGTACTCTCTCCATTATCAGAATGTAACACCTTGATGGATGTTTCAAATTAAGTCTGAACCATTTTATGAAAATTTTGAGAGATAAAACCCACTTATCCTTTAATTTTCATCAGGAAAGCCCAAGTACACCTGGAACAATCATCAACAAAAGTAATGAAATGACGAAATCTAAATAATAAAGTAGTGGGAGAAGACCCCCAAATGTTAAAATGGACAATTGAAAAAGGAACATAATTTTTATTTTTACTAAGAGGATATGGATTTTGAACATCTTTGGACATATGACACACTTTACAATTAAATTTCAACAAAGTACTAGACGAAAATAGACTAAAAAATAAAAGGTTCATGGAGTATAAGGACAAATGACTCATACAGTTATGCTATTGCCTTAACCAGACGTTATTATTCATACTACTACTAAACTAAAACATTGTAGATAGTGGAGAATCAACATTGACATCAAGGAGATAGATGCCATCATCTACACGACCACTCCTAATCGTTTGCTTTGAAGCCGGGTCCTAAAAAACACAATGAAAAGTGAAAAAGTAGTTGAGCAATTGAAATCATGAGTAATGCGACTAATGGACAAGAAGTTGCAAACTTTAGGACATGAATGATAAAAGATAATGATATAATAGGTGAAACATTAATGCTTCATTTCCTAGATATGGAAGATAATGATCCATCTGCTACTGTAACTTTATCACGACCAAAACTAACAGAGTTTGAGGAAAATAATGAGGACAGAGTTGTCATATGATCGGAGGCCCCACCATCAATAATCCAGGATGGAGATGTAGAGGAAGAAACATGAAGGATGTTGGCATGGGTACCTGACTGAATAGAGGCAAATGATGAAATAGATGGATGAGGTGCTGCCATAGAAACCTCTAATTGAGACATGAATTTGCAAAGGCTTAAATTCTGCTTTGGGAACTATAATCATCCGCCGAGAAGCCTTACTTGAGGAAGTGGTGTGATCACATTTTAAGGAGTATAACTCATGCTTGTGTTATTGCCATATGACGAGATTGATTTCGCTTTCATTGAGCTAAGCTTGTTGAATTTTTCAAGGCGTCCCATAAGATCCAAACAATTTTCCTGTGTGCCTTATCTTTCCACAATGATTGTATTTCAACTTGTCAACAAGGGCATACTATTACACCTAGACTAATGATTCAACTTACAACAAGAACAAGAACAAGAACAACAACAACAACAAAACCTTATCCCAACTATTTGGGGTCGGCTTCACAAATCCTGTTCCGCCATTCGGCTCTGTTTAGGGCCATATCTGCCATTAAATTACAAGTTGCCATGTCCCTCCTTACTACTTCCACCCAGGTCAATTTCGACCTTCCTCTAGTTCTTCTAGCACCTTTAACTTGTATTGTCTCTCTCCGCCTCAATGGTGCAGTCATTGGTCTTCGTTGCACATGCCCAAACCATCTCAATCGACTTTCCCTCATTTTATCACCTATTGGTGCTACCCCTAAACTCTCATGAATGTATTCATTCCTAATTTTATCCTTTCTAGTCTTGCCACTCATCCATCTCAACATCCATCTCAACTTGTATTCTCACTTTATGACAATAAGAAATTTTTTTTAGTTAATTTTTTTAAAGGAATCTACTTTAGTTTTATTTGGATATCTTTAGTGTGTGTGTGTGTGTGTGTTTGTATTGTAACATCATTTTTTAATGAATAAAAATTCTCTAGTGTGACTCCAGAAATTTAAAGGTATGATACCTTTAACCCTTGTTGTGACTCTTAGGTTCAACTATTGTGACTCTAGTTTATATCTTCTTTGTTGTTCAGTGTTTCTTAGCATATTTATTGCGGATTTTTTGTTATGTTGATTCCTTTTCATCTTCTCTCTAGTTTATTGAATTTCTGTGTATTTATTCTTAACCAATTTATTCATTAAAGTTCTTAATAAACTCAATAATTTATTTTATCATTGATCCCTACCATTGGATTGTACTATCAAACTCTATTTCCAAACTTAAATTTGTAGTCCAAGCTTTCACAATTCCCCAAACCCTTGAAGAAGTGATTATAAATTAAGTTTTAATAGTTGAGCAAGAGATAGCATTTTTTCTTCCTTTAGTCCTACATCAACTTGGTATTTGAGCCTTGGTCTTACATCAACTTATTGAATTCCTCTTCAAATCCAAGGCAACCTTATTTCTTAAATGTCTTTTCACTGACCCAACAAGAGTAGGAAAGGGCAGGAGGGTTGAGGGCACCATGTCTGCAGTAAAGGGGAAGAATGTTGTCAAAACTCATTACAGATCTGTGGCTAACTGTTTAGGATTCGGTGTTGGGCTATTATTTGT
>JAOXJP010231563.1:0-10609 GCA_025762735.1 Platanus orientalis | reverse complement strand
TAGGTCTACACCTATTTTATGAAAGATTATTGTTCTTAAACATTGTGTGGACTGTTTTCTTTCATTAAATCCTTTAGATCATGTAAAATCTATTTTTTTTTTCCATGTGAACCTTTGAAAATCTATGTGAAACTATGAATTCTTCAAGATCTACACAATTAATGATCAAATTGATTAGAAATCTTGCCTTGCCATTTGTTTGGAACATTAGAAGTGATATTTGGATGATCTCTATAATTAGATTCATTGGAAAATCATTTGAACTTCTGAATTTCTATGGATTTGTATTGAACTTTTTGATTTTATTGAACTCTATGCTTCCTATGTAATTATATGAACTATGTGAATCATTGAAAACGAATTACTTTCTTCGAATCATTGATTATGTGAATTCTCAGTGAATTATTGTGACTATGATCTTAGAAATATCAAATCATGTACTAACATTGAATCTAAGTGAATTACATACTTTTTAAGTCATTGAATCATGGCAATGTTATGCATATGTGTGTTTTATGCATCAAGAAACATTCTCATTATCGAAAGTAGGTGGACCTTTGAACTTATTGATGTGAATCCTATTGGACTTCGAACCTTTGACCCACTTTGGACCCCATCATAGGGCTACGTATGACCATCTACTATGTGGGCCTTGACATCAGGCTAAGTGTGTCATTTAAATCTTTTGAGCCTATTTACAAGGCTAAGTATGAGAAAATACTTCAGACATGTTCTTTGGTTCATGGATATTGGCCTTACTTCTAGGGATTATTCAGAAGATTAGAATCCTACCCTTAGGGTTACAACAAAGACATTGGCCCTACTTGTGGGTACGAGATCAAGACCCTACCCTTGGGGTTACAACAAGGACATTGGACCTTACCCATGGGGTTTAACACTAGATCAGGACCCTACAGGTGTGGTTGAGCAGAGCATATAATTACTTTACATTACACCATTAGAATATTGAACATTGAACATTTCAAATATCAAACTTTGAAACTTTGAATTATCGCACTCCAAACACTTTGAATGTCAAACTTTGAACACTTTGGATCATGTAAACTCTGGACCTTTGAATATTGAACTCTGAAAACACTCCAATCATCGAACATTGATCTTTTGAAGCTAACATGTCATTGAACTTATGAGTTTTAAACTTCACATGAAATTAGTTATTTGGAGACCGATTCTCATTTGGTATTTATTATTGAACTCCAATCGTGAAGTCAAAATTCTTTATTTGAACTTAGAACTTTGTATTGAACATTTGACTTCGGTTTGATATATGATTATTGTTTAGTTTGTGCTAGCATGATTAGGATTGGTATTTTTGATATCTATTTCATATTTTTGATAGTTTGTTAGATTTGCTTATAGGTCAGGACTAACTCAGCCGTTTATTTTTCAGACTGATCCTTGTTGCAGGTCTATCACTCTGAGGACTTGCTACGGCACTCTTCATCCCATTATTTTTTTTTCATTTTGATTTGGACTATCTTGAACCAATTACATTTGATCGACATTTTGAGGATTAGATATTATTCCCTCTTATGCTTATCTGGGTGAAAGGGGCATCCACTTTTCTTTACCATACTCTTGATTTCATGTGGGCATGTGGACTATTGATATTAGACATAATGTGGACTGGTTCTAGTTATTATTTCTACTACAATCTATTGTCCTTATGTGGCTATCAAAAGTTTAATGAATTGCTTCAGCAACTATTGAAAATCTAAATAATGAAATTAAATGGACTTAAAGGATCTTAATCTAAGTACTAAATGAGAACTTGTGGACAATCGGATTTCATTTATCGACCCATGACTTGAGCCATTACGGTTATCAGATTTTGGATAGGTAAAGAATCCGAATTTGGGGCGATATAGATCCATATTCAAGTCCGGGTTCAGGGGCATTACAGCTATTGTGTTATTGCCATAATGGTATTTTATTGTGTTTGGATTTACTATTGGGAAGAACTTTTTAATGTTCGTCTACCCCAAAAGCACCTTCTAGCCATTAAAACCAACCCCAAATCACACTCATGCCATCAATCAATGACCAAAACACTCTCACTAATAAAAAAAAAAGTATCTCTTTTTTATTTATATAAAAAAAAAGTATCCCTAGGAGTCCAAAAAGTTGCTTGTTAAAACCAATACCAACATATATATTTTTACAAAATCACCATGCAAAAGACCCTTCCTCCTTCTTCACCTAACATGCCGGCCAAACCCTTGCAGATTTTGTGTGCCCCTTAATGAATGTTTAAAGTCCCCCCATATGCAATGGAGAACACATGGTGTTGAAAAAGTGAAAATCCCCCTCCCCCCTGCAAAAAAAAAAAATGTAAATCACTATTTCACCATGTTCCCACTACAATTGTGAGACTTTAGACGTTCATTAAGGGGGATACCAAATCCTAGGGGCTTCCAAACTCATGGTATACCAAACTTTTGAAAAGTCACCGTAGCACACATTAATAACTTCTAAGAAAATAAATAATAAAATAAAATCCACTAAATGTTATAGCATTTGAAGAAGAAGAGTTTAAGGTAGCAATTGAGGAAACAAAGTTATCTCTATTTTCCTAAAATTGTTAGGTTCACAACTTTTCGTACTTTTCTTTTCCTCTCTATGTCCTTTTTTCCCTCAAGATTTGGTGCAACCCCTTGAAGAATGCCAAAGGTCCACCTTGCATAAGAGGCGGACACATCGGCTGATGTGTCCACCCCTAATGCAGGGCAGACCTTAGGCATTCTTTAAGTGGTCGCACTCCTCTTATTGATTTTGTAAATCTATTGACACATGTATATTCCTAAATTTGATATCTTACCAACCATTATACTTAAGAATTCTTTAAGCTACTATGATCAAATGATCAATACATGTTCTATCTCAAAGATCCACGCTAAGATCACATGATACTACAACTAAATGATGAGATATAAAAATGAACGAAAAGTATAAAAATGATCACAAGAATTAAATGAGTGAAAGGAAGAATTGAAAGGTAAAGTAAAGTTATATACATCACATATAATAAGAAAGTGAAAAGATAAAAGATCCGGCCATTGGGAGATAAATGGTGGCATAAAATCTTATCATTGGGAGTTAATCAATGTCAAGATCCTACCATTGGGAGTTAATCAATGACAAAGATCCCACCTTTGGGGGTTAAACAATGGCATGAGATCCTATCATTGGGAGTTAATCAATTACAAGATCCCACCATTGGAGATTAAACGATACTACAAGAAAATGTAAAAGAAGGAAAATGCATAAATTGGAAAACAAATGATTATAAAGGAAAGTGAAAGAAATAATGAGATTGATTCATACAAAGAAAAGAAAGGCATATAAAAATATAAGAAAGAGAAATGAAAGAAAAGTACATGAAAGTATTAAGAAAGAAAGACAAGAACCCATGTGAATAAAAGTACAAGAAAAGAGTAAAAGAAAAAAGTTTAGACCATATCATAATCGATGTGGAAAGAGTACAAAGACAATGAAGACTAGGATCATGAAAAGAAAAATGAATGAGAAGAATATGCACAAAGAGAAATTGCATGAAAGTTTTATATATGACTCGACATGATTCTTCATATGTTATTAGTCACAAATGTGATTTCAGTTCAAATGCTTATATCATGAATGTATTATGTTTTGCTTGATTTCATTTCATGTATTTTTGTATAATTGCTTATTGAGCCCGTCAAACTTACTTAAATTGACATCTCACAAATTGAGCTATAAGAGAGATCGCATAACCGGATGCTCCTACATGTGAGGCATTCTTTATGGAGAAAGTGACCATATGAGAGAAAGAGATTTTACTTAGTTTATTTCATTTCTTTACAGTTGTAAAAATGATACTTTACATTTCTGCTTTTACGGAGTACTTTATGGAGATGATGTACGCTATGTTTTACTTTTGGTACTTGATTAGAATGTGGTATCTTTACTTTTCATACAGATATCAACATATAGTGTTTTGATCATGGTGAACTTGATCACCTATTTGATGGTGGAAATGATTAATGGAGTGATGAATTAGAGTATAAGTATTTTGCTGCACAAGATTGTAAGGTTGCAAGTATTGTACTTTGAATTTCGTTGCGTGTAATTGTAAAGGTGTGAATTAACATGGATGTGTTAAGTTTCCACTACAATTGTAAAATATTTTTAATAGAGTTAATGAGACGTAATATAAGAGTAAGGAACGAAAAGCAAGAAATTAAAAAGAAAGCAATGGCAAAAAGAGTTGGGATCGATGGATCCACTCCTTGAGAACCGAAAGTAAGTCTCAGGGTGTGAGTATATTCAAGCAAAAGAAATATTATGACCATTGTTGTGATCTAGGTTAAGTTTCCCGACCCGACTTGGAATCTAGCTTGCGTCGTGACATCAGGGACATGCATGACTTCTCTAAGGGTAACAGTCTTCCCAATAAACAACAGTTTTACTGTGTTTTTCTTAATTACCTTGGAGGATGAGGAATTTACCATGAACATGTTCATGCCATCCCCCACTATTTTTTAAGAGGTAAACAAATCTTTGTTTCTGCAAATGTGCCAAGTGGTACTAGTGTCAACCCACCAGAGAATTATATCATTCCTCACTACACAACAATGCACTGCTACATGGTCTTATGGTAGACATTGGGTCTCCTTCAGCTAGAAGCAAGCATCCTTGACATTTTCACTCTAGCATTCATATGAGCTACTAAGTTCTTCACAATTATAGACACAGTGTTGTTCCTCGGTACATGTTTTTGCTGGATCACAGCCCGTCTCATTGCTCCTAAAACTAATTGGTAATAGTAGCAGCATGTTTTATGATCTTAAGGGTTGTGGTGATCAATCCACAAGGGTGATTAGTCCCTACAAGTTTACAAGGATGGATTGCTAATCCTATACCCTAAAAACCCTGACCAAGCTTTGATACCACTTATTGGATTGCAACCTGTGCCATTGCTCCTAAAACCAATTAGTGATAATAGTTGCACATTTTATTCCATATGGGTTATGGCTGGCAGTCCACTAGGGTGGTTAGTCCCTATGAGTTTACAAGGGTGGATTGCTGGTCCCATACCCTATCAACTTCTTTACCCCCACTATTTTTTAGATTTTTACAACACAATGTGACCTCACTTGATCCAAATTATTGAATCTATAGGTCCTCAAGGATAAGTATTCCTAGAATACCAATCTATGCAAGATTTATGGCCCAATATCCATCAAACACCCAGTTAGTTTCTCTCAGTCCAACCTTGGAGGCATGCCCTTCTAGCATAATCCATCTGTAGATTTCCTCCCTTTTCATATCTAATAAGGAGCTTCAAAATAGAGGAATACTCCCTAGGCATCCTTTCATTTAAAACAAACCATTCTGAACTCATCGCACAGACCATCATTTCCTGATGCAGATTACCATTCACTTACAACTCCCAAGGAGTATTAAGTGTCAAAATCCAATGACTTTTGTCCCAGGTAGAATTAACTAGTTTCGAATTCTCATGCTCTCTCAGATCTTAGGATTTCATTCAAGAGCCATCAAAGTGTCAAACTCCTGCCTTATGCTCTTGAGATTAGCAAATTATCACATCTGAACCATATACTTCCACTGTGTCCTAAGTTAAATCTCATAAGACTTGCACATACCGGACACTTTGAATCCCCAATCAATGAACATATAAAGATGGGTTAACTTCTTAGACTTGTATCCCATATATTCAGTCATTTCTCAAAGAGCATTCAAGATTGGTACACTTCTGATTTCAAAGCATCTAGGACCTCCTATAAGAGTATTAGCCTCTTAAAAATTAAAGATATCAACTATCCAATATTTATCTAGTATTTGATTCATATTCAGTCTGGTTAAAGCAAATACAGATCCATATATATATCCGATTCATTTAAATATTTGATTATAAATGAGCCAAATACGAATATACATCTATTTGCTTCAACAAATATCCATCATCTATATATATATATTTGAATTTGGCATGGGTGTCTTTGTAAATATTGGATTCAAGAGGTTCTTATAATAAATACATTTTTATTATTATTATTTTAAAATACACATTAAACAAAACTAAAAAAATGAAGGACCATATATTTTTATATAAGGGTAGATAATGTAAATATAGGAGAGTTATAGGGTAAATATTGAAGAGTCATAGGAGAGTATTATAATAAAATAAAATCATAAAACAAAACCCTAAAACCTTTTGTTTTCATTTGAGCAATGAGAGAGAGATAGTAGAATAAAGTAAAGATGGCACCATGGTGACGATGACCAAGAGCAAGATGAATTACGAGTTATTTCTAATGACAATTGTAGGTGGTGATGGCACCCACAGTAAGATTTCTCTCTCTCTCCCCTTCCTCTCCTTTTTCCTCTTTTTCTTCTTCTTTATCTTCTTTATTTTGTGTGATTCTTACTTCTTATTCTATTTTTTATAGGATTTTCTAAATCTTCTTTTACGTAAAGCCATATAGGCTATTCGATCGAATATTGGTTGAAAAAATGGGGTTATGGTGCCGGTTCATGAGCAAAAAATGGTTACAGAAATCAGTGTTAGCAAGTTGATGGAAACAATGATTAAATAAATGCAATTAAGGGATGTTAACAATGGTGAGTTTGTTCCCCTCTTTTTCCTCTCCTTTATCTCTCCCTTTCTCATGTTATTATATAGCCAATTCATATTTGATATGTGAATATTTAAACAAATTTCAAAATTGAACCTTATTTTTTCATATTCGTTGAATACAAAGTCAAATTCAGATGTGTATACAATTTGAACAAATCAAATATGAATGTAGCAATATTCACTTCTTATTTGTTCCATTCACAACCTTACCAAAAATCATCATAACCTAGTAGAGCATAATCTAGTGTCCTAAAAGTTGAGGTATCAATCCCGATTTGTTCATCATCACACCCCACTAGTTTGCAGGTTCGGATCACATCCTTGACATATGAATGTCTACCACCACTAGTAGTTTGTACTAACATTTCACCTCTTACAATGTTGATCCTAGATCAACTATCACAATCACCACGTCTTATACAACGTGCCTCAAATCACATTATCATACTCAATAAAATAACAGACACAAACTGTAACAGCCTGTACCTAACTAGGAAAGTCACTTGAAAACCACATGTCTAAACTTAGGATCTTTGTATCTTAACCTAGAGGGTAAATTTCAACACTTTAGAAACCTATTTATGGTTTAGGAACAATTGGGAGACTTTGGAATGAAGTGTTTTGGACTTTGGAAACCAAAAGAGTTAAAGTTTCAATTTCTGACCTTGGTGACTGATCACCAAGGTTGTGATTGATCACCACATGACCAGTCACCAAAGTTGGTGACCAATCATCACAAAAAAAATGACCCCTTCAGTGAAAATCCGAGGCCTGTGCAGCATGGCCATGACCAATCACCAACCCTGTAATAGATCACTGCATGACCGGTCACCAAAGTTTCATAATGTTCTCTGGATTCATGCCAAGCACAATTTTGCTTCAAAATTGTGTGTAACCCACATGGAGCAAACCAAATTCATTTCTATACCTTGTTTAGGTGTAATGTGTCAACACCCAATTTTGGCCCAAGGACTAGAGGTTTCTTTCAATGGACAACACCAATTCTTTAAAATAGGCCTTTAGGTACCCTCGGAAACCAAAGTGATCAAACAAATTCTCATTCTTAGGCTATTCCCATTCTTTCCTAATTTGGCACTACCCACGATTTTTCCCTAAGATCTTTATAGGACTTGGTCTTCATCTTCCTATCCTTATTTCCAATCTTGTAGTTTTCTAAATTATTGTCCCAAGTTCGATCACATTTACTTGGGAAATTATTATTTTACTCATCATCAAAGGTGGACCACTGAATCTTATCGTATAAGCACCGAATGACCAATCAAGAGTCACAAATATGTTTGGAATGGTCCAAAACATAGAAATAAAGCATTGGATCATCAAATTCCATCATATCAAGCTTTGGCGTATCTTGACCCTCGATTTAGAATCTTTCAAAATCTAACCAAAATACACCCTGAATGATTAAGCTGACATCATAGATGCATTTAGAACGTCCCAAAGCCTTGAAATAGAATTTTTGATCATCAAAATCCATGTATTGAGCCTTGACGAATTTTAACCCTCGATTTGGAATCTTCCAAAATTTGGCCAAAATACATATTAGACGATCAATCAGACACTATAGATGGACCCAACATGCATCAAAATCTTAGGACACATGTTACCATCTTTAGGGTCCTATCCTAAGCCCTTCTTTATACCATATCAAATCCACGACCGTTCGATCATATACTTTGAAGCATCAGACCAGAAATCAGGTTCCACCAAGATAATTATCACTATTGATTTAACCAAAGTGAGATTCAGATTGAAATACAAAACAATAAAATCCTGTGATGGCGCATCGAATTATGGTAACTCACAATGTACTAAATCAGCTTCCATTTGATGACATGTGGCACCACAACTAAAATTTTTATTAATAAATACTAATAAAATTAAATAAGTCATTCAAGTAATTTCCCCCCTAATAAAATCTTAACAATTACCTAAAAATATAATAATAAATAAATTATACCTAATATACCTTGAATAAGAAACTAAGCAACAAAATCTTTCCTAATAAAATTATCTAGCTAAATATAAAAGCTATCTAACCTAGAATATGCCCACCCATCAAATCCCGTGGTTTACAAAAAGGTTGTCTCTCATCCTGTTTTGGAAACTCTCCAAAAAAAAAAAAAAAAAAATTCCTTATCCCCCTTTAAGATCTTCATGCACCCAAAATCCGTCACAGCTGCCATCTCACTCAAGGTCTCCCCAAAAGCTCAATAGCTAGAATGCAACCACCGCATCCTCATGATCCTCTCCTTCCAAATTTTCTCACACAGCTCACACCCTCTCCTAATGGCGTTTCCTTTTTTTCTTCTTTCTTTTTGTCTTCTGCCCAACTAAACCTAACTATAACTTTTCCCCCAAATTTCCTCCCAATCCCTTAACCTTCCTTCTTTAGACGCCGAAAGGATTAATTGGACAGGATTCAAAGCTCTCTAATTTGGTATAAAACAAAAGGACCTGCAACATCAAAAGAGGAGGGCTGATCACTGTTATTGTTTGAGGGGGGGGGGGGAAAGAAACGACTGAGGGGCCATATTTGATCCGACTTCTACTCTTGAATGTCCCTTTCATGAACCATCTCTACGCCCTGTCTCTCCCTCGCTCTGTAGATTGTCCTACTCCCTTTTTGATTCTTTGATTGTACTTACAAAACCATAATCAAAGATCTCTTAAAGAGGGCCGGGTTTTGAATCCCAAGAGCTTTATCCATCTCATAGCAGTCAACATGCCAAAGTCACCCAGCTGAGAACGGATGCACTTTCTTCTCATAAGGACACCATTGAAGTATTGCCCAATCATAAGAAAATAATCTATCTCATGAGTGCAATATCAAAGGAGGTACGCCTACCTCTTTGCTATTTCATTTTTTTTTGGTGTGTTTTTGAAAATGTTAGTATAAGATAATCGTGTACTCTTCATGATCATACATGAATTCTTTTATATTTTGTTTGCACTATATATATCATTTGCTCAGTAATGCCTACATCTATAGTTTGCTTGTTAGTTTAATATTAAAGTAATTGTTCAACCTATATTTTGTCTTGCCAATGTCATCATTTCACCCTTTTTTATCTATTCACAACTTTACACACACTTCTCATGTTTCCATTATCAGAAATCAGGTCCAAAATGATAGTTTAGTTTGTTGTCATCCTTCTTTACTTGCATGCATATCCATCTTAATCTCATCAAACCATCCCTTGTATGGACGTTCCAGAAGTGGTTTCACAGTCTGCTATCATATGTGTTGCCCCCACTCATATCACCATTAAGATTCTTAGCCATCCCGGGGATCACTTCATGGTCATAGTAACCCTCGCATCAAGTTCCGTTTGTCAGATTTGGGGTTCAACACAAATTTTTTCTAATCTGTGATCCATCAATAGAGAGAAGCATGTAATTATTTCCACAAACATCAATTCTAAGTCTCAAGGAATGAATTAGCTTATGTTCTTGCATCGTCAATATAGTTTTGAGGTCCTCTATTACGTAAACATCACTTTCGTGATTAGATGAATCCTATCATTGTAACCTGGATCCATGGTTATGAATTAATCAAGGTTCCTAATGAAATACATGATAGGCCAGACATCATGTGGTGGTCCAATATTTTGATCCTAGTCACTTTTTTTTTTTTTAAGGCTGACACCGCAATGATGAACAGTACATGTCGAAGGGAAAGTTCTTGATAATTACATGGCTAGTAGTTACTTTATATATTGTTGGGCTTTCTTTTCCTTGCATATCGTGAGTGATGTTTTTGGCCAAGTTTCATCTCAAGTTATTTTATTATTATTATTTTTTTTTGAGTTCATTGGATGTAAAGCCATTTGGTTGCCTTGATTAGGAGGTTCTAAAGTTGGGTCTGGGTTAGTGTAATGTTCAAGTCTAAAAAAATGACTTTAGTTTCTCGAGTGATGACGGACATGA
>JAOXJP010231562.1:0-10609 GCA_025762735.1 Platanus orientalis | reverse complement strand
CAGAATCGAAGAAGCTACTTTTTTCACCTCCCAAAATTCCACTCCCAAACCGATTTTGGGAGTGGAATCCGGGAAGAAAATGCGAAGTTATCAAACGCCATTTTCACCAATTTTGGAATCATGGGAGTGAAAGCAACGAGAATGCATTCTCGGGAGAGTTACCAAACGCAGCGTAAACCCTTCAATGGACATCACGTTCTTTGAATGTTTGGGTTGCTGACTATTATCTTCTCCGGTGTCTTGGATTTTGACAACACCCCATGATTTATTTCTCTCTTTTTATTGTTGGTTTGGTGCTACCAATTTCAAGCTTCCCCTCCTTTGCTTCTTCTTTCTTTTTTTTTTTTTTTTTCTGAACTCTTTCATGACCGAACGCAAGGAACTCCTCTTTATTTATTGATTTATACTTATTTTATGTTACATGGTTTTTTGTTGCTTTGATAGATACCGGTTTGTCTTATTTATGAGTCCAGCAATTATTCATTTTTATAGATTTTTATTAATTCTATTTATTTTTGCTGGTTTCAAGAGTCCTCAACACATGTGATCTGTTAGTCCCACAAAACAGCTTGCAACGAATTAGGTGCCATTAGAACGAACTGGGCTCGTTAGGGCCATTGGTGGATCGTGGGTATCATATGTGGTGTCATTAGAACGGACTGGATCCGTTGGGCCCACACAGCTTACAACACACATCTTGTTATATGTGGTGCTATTAGAATGGATGGGATCCGTTGAGCCCACACATAGCTTGCAATGAAACCCTAATGATGCCTTTAGAATGGACTGGATCCGTTGGCCCATACATAGCTTGCAACGAACTCATACATATCTTGTCATAAGTGTTGTTGTTAGAACGAACTGGATTCAATGAACCCACATACATCTTGTGACACACAATTTGTCATAGGTGGTGTAGTCCTAATGATCTCACACACAGCTTGTTACACACATCCTATCATACGTGGTGCCGGGCTAGATCTGTTGAGCCCACATACAACTTGCAACAAACTCACACAACTTATCATATGTGGTGCCATTAGAACAGATTGGATCTGTTGAGTCCACACACAGCTTGCTACAGACATCCTATCATATGTGGTGCATTAGAATGTGTTATTGTCAATTATATAATTTGTAAAATACATAGAATGGTAGATTAGGCATAGCATGAGCACATTGCATATTTTGAGTAATGTTTGTAATCATCAAGTGGTTGGTTTTCAAGAAGGAAAACGAACTCCAAACACTTGAAACCGAAGATGATTCGTTCCCAAGATTGACAAGGTTTGAAGCTTGAAGACCTGAAGTTCATCAAGCTTAGAAAATATTTGTAAAGATATACAATATGATAGACATAGGCTAAAAAGATTAAAAGTCCCTTACATGTTCTTTTGGATCAATACATGTCACTTACATAGGTTTCTAAGTGAGTGAGAGTAAGAACAAGGCAAATGACAGAAAAATAGGAGAATCAGATCGATCTGGAGGGGGTCGGATTAATCCACACTTAGCGGATCAATCCGGTAAAGCTTGAGTGTCTCAGACTGAGACACTAGATCAATCCGGAGATGCCGGATCAATTCATGCGGATTAATCCGACATAGCCGGATCGATCCAAAATTGTAGAAATTCAAAAAATAAAAGGGATCCACGTCTATGATTTTTTAACCATTGCAATAGATGCCATATCAAGGGTGCACAACTATGCTTGTCCCCTATAAGTATGAAAGAAACTCAAAGGAGCTCTCTAGCACTCACAAGAATATACCAAGGCAAAGAGAAGAAGACTTTGAGAATGAGTAAGACATTCTACCTTACCAACTACCAAGTTGGCTCCATTTATGAGCATCCATTGAAGATCAATGAGCCATCTAAGTACTTTCCCAGCACTCTATATTGGAAGAACAAGTAGAAGGAAGCAAGGTGAAAGGTTTACTTAGCGAGAAATTTCAAAAAGCAAGAGGCACTCTTGAAAGCTTGGTGGAGTTTATTGGTACATTAGCTCAACAAATGAGCAACCACCTTCAAGTGCATTAAGCAATACACAAGCCTTGTGAGGTAATTTGTATTGAATTTTATTTACTTTGAGACCTTAGAACCTGCCGGAGACATTGGGTGTAGACCACACCTGCCAGAGACACCGTGTGTAGACCATAACACTACCGTCGAAGACATCGGTAGTGTATACCATACCTGCCAGAGACACCGGATATAGACTGCTCTCACTGGAGACACCGAGAGTAGTGCTTGTTTTGCATGTAGATAGGTTTTAAAATTTTAACCTTTATTGTAATGCAATTCAATCTTAATAAAATTTGGTAGCTCGGTAGTGAGCTTTAAGAGTGGATGTAGGCCTGAGTGCCGAACCACTATAAAAATTGTGTGGTGTGTATACTTGTGCATTGGTGTGATTTGACTCTTCTCTTTATCCTTGCATGGCATGTATAACACTTATCATGTCATCTTTCATATTTGCTATTAAGTAAGAATTTAAATAAAATGAAAGATTAACATTAAGAATTGTCATTGATTTGCACTTACAATAATTGAACTATATCTTGTTATGCATTAAATTCCAAGAACTACAATCATATCTAAATTGTAATTTTAAGTGGGGATTAATTAAAAGAATTTTTAGAAATCTTATTCACCCCCCCTTAGGGAAACCGGACTCGCAGAATGGACTGGGTCTATTGTGCCCACACACAGATTGCAACAAAGCCCGATGGTACCTTTAGAATGGACTAGATCTGTAGGGGCCACCAAGTGGGTCACATCCTTAATGTGCGACATCTACAATGGTAGTTGAATTACACAGGTCAGACTTGATGGTTCATTGTCTCACCAATCTGCGATGGGCTTTGGCTTCTTTAGCAATATGTTGCCAACCTGTGACGGTTCTTTGATAGCATGGAGTTACAATAAGCCTATGGTAATATGTAACAATGAATTTTGGGCCTTCAATAAACATTCACATGTACCTCTAGCAACCATTGAATGCAAAATCCTCTAACAAGTTTCAACCTTGACAATATGTGATCAGATTTGAAGCATATAGACCTTGGTTAGGCTTTGAAAATGTGATTCTTTAACATAATTGATATGAAGGAGCCTTCAACAAGATTTGAACATATGGGTATCTAATATGCTTTAAGAGTTTGCATCTTCAATAGCCTATACATGCGTTGACCTTCAATAGGCTTTGAATATTAGCATGATATATCCATGGATATTTTGTCACAAAGATTTGGATTTGTTGGTTTGTCTGACTATTCATAGTTTAAGCCTACATGTGCCAGGAGTATGTCACATTCTTTGTTAGTATGTTTCTTCTTTACATATATGTGACTACAGTGGGCTTGGTATTTGTGTTTGGTTGTAGTTGTGGCTGCATCTAAACAAGTGTTGTCAGATTGCCTACATAGCCCAAGTGGGATTAAGGTAACGTAGTTCAACAGGGTGTTTGGTAGGACATGGTTATTTTGGTGTGGTTGTGGCTGCATTTGAGCAAGTGCTGTCAGACTGCCAGCCTACGTATCCCAAGTGGGACCAAGCCAACGTATTTCAATTGGATGTTTGGTAGGACATGGTTATTTTGGTGTGGTTGTGGCTACATCTGAACAGGCATTGTCAGACTGCCTACATACCCCAAGTGAGATCAAGCCAATGTAGTTTAATAGGGTGTTTGGTGGGATATGGTTATTTTGGTGTGGTTGTGACTGCATTTGAATAGGTGTTGTCAAACTGCCTACATATCCCTAATGGGATGAAGCCAATGTAGTTCAATAGGGTGTTGAAATAATGTTTGTTGGGTTTAAAAGGATCATATTGATGGGTTTGATAGGCTCAGTTTGATGGTTTTGGGTTTAATGGGTTAGTTTGATGGTCTTAGGTTTAATTGGTTTAAAAGGATCAATTTGATGGGTTGTGGAATTAAGAAACAGAAAATAAGGTTTTGTTTTTGTTGGGGCTACACCTGAGAAGGTTTAGTTTCAGGTTGCCTACGTACTTGCAAACAGGATCAAGCTTTACGTAGTTCAAATTGAGGGTTACTTCAACTTTCAAGGATAGTACCTCTTCAAAAATCTAATGTTGGTTGGTGGTAAAATCCTTTCTCCATCCATGGTTGTCAACAAATAGACTCTGTTGAAATAAACTTTTTCCACGACATAAGGACCTTCCCATTTTGGTTTTAACTTTCCTTTGGTATGTCTCATGATGACAATGGGAGTTCAAACCATGAGGACAAGATCACCCTTCTTGAAGCTTCTTAACTTTGCTCATTTGTTATAAGCATTGGCGATGTGAGCTTGGTACATTTCTAGGCTTTATTGTACTTGCAAATGAGCTTCATCAAGTGTTTTTAATTTAGATAGGTGAACCTTAGCAATCTCTTCGTCAGTGATATTTTCTTGAATTGCCACACACAAAGAAGGGATTTGTACTTTAATTGGGAGAATAGCTTCTATTCCAAAAGCCAAGGAGTATGAAGTTGCTTGAGTTGGAGTCCTGAAAGATGTTCTATAAGCCTATAATGTTTCTGGAAGCCTCTCATGCCAATCTCTTTTATTTTTTGAGACTATCTTCTTAAGAATCATGTAGAGAATCATGTTGAATGCCTCAACTAAACCATTCGCCTATGGATAATAGCATGTTAAATGATCCAATTTAATATTGTACTTTGACAAAAGTTTTGCAATTGGACTACTGACGAAAGGTTGTCCATTATCTATTATAATCTTCTCTAGTATCCCAATTTGTAGATGATATGGACTCAGATAAACCACACAATATTTGCATGTCTGATATCCCTTAACGCAATGGCTTCTGCCCATTTGGAGAAACAATCTATTGTGGCAAAGATGTAGCAATGACTTTCAGAGGAAGGAGGAGAGAAAAGCCCAATGATGTCTATTCCCCATGTTGCAAAATGCCATGAATATGTTGTAGCATGGAGAGGTTCAATAGGTTGATAGTTAAAGTCACCATGAAGTTGACATACTCGACACCTTTTAGCAAAGTCAATGCAATCGACAGCCACGGTTGGCCAATAATATCCTAACCTCTTCAATTGCATATAGAGCTTAGGGTCAGTTTAATGTGCACCACATACTCCCATGTGGACTTCTATCATGGCTTTGTAAGTTTACCAAGGTGGAAGGCAATGTAACAATATTCTATCAATTGAACAATGATAAAGTTGATCCTTGATCATGATAAACTTTGGAGCATGCCGTCTAACTTCAGCCCATTTCGGGGCATTTTCAAGCAAACAGCTATGTTGAAGGTACCCAATAAATGGTTACCTCCAATCAGATTCTTCATCCTTTTTCAGTTCATCATCTTCTTTCAAGTCAATGACATTTGTTTCAAGATCACATCCTCTTTCAGCCAAAGGAGAAAAAACTCTTCTCTCGCCTATATGAATCATGATTTCTTTCCCAACTGGGTGGACGAGTGTAGTTGATAAACTAGCCATGGCATCAGCTCGTGCATTCAAACCTCTTTGCACATGCAAGACTTTGATATCTTTGAACAGCCACATAAGACTTTTGATCATAGTAATGTGTAAGATTGGCCTTTTTGACAAGGTATGTTCCATTTAATTGTTTCACCACAAGCTTTGAGTCGTCATAGACAATTATTTCTTGAATAGGGATTTCAAGGGCAAATTGAAGTCTAGAAATAAGTGCTTCATATTCTACTTCATTATTTGATAATCGATGACTTAGGGATATAAGGAATGCATTATTACCCCATTTTTGGGAGTAACAAATACTATTCTTATCCCAACATAGTTCTTCGTTAAATCAATGCCTTTGCATCCTTCAGGATTCCAAGTAGATCCATCAAAGAACATTTCCCATCCTTTTTTAATCCCTATATGCATGACTTCTTCATCTAGTAAGTCATTATTTATGGGAGAGTCATTGGGAACTGGGTGCTCTGCAAGAAAATTAGCTAATGCTTGTCCTTTTATGGCTTTTTGGGGCACAAAGTGGATTTCAAACTCAGATAAAAGCAAAGCCCATTTTGCTAATCTTCTAGATAGTGTCGGATAGCTCATCAAATATTTTAGCAGGTTGGCCTTGCATATCAGTTGAACAGAAAGAGTAAGAAGGTAGTGTCTCAACTTTTGTACAACAAGATGAGTGCAAGGCACACTTTCTTAATGGCATAATAATTATGTTTTGCTCCAACAAGGGTTCAACTTAAGTAATAGAGAAGATTCTCTTTCCCTTGATCATTTCGTTGAGCAAGTAAAGCTCCTAGCAATGCATCGAGTGCTGCAATATATAACATCAATGGTTTGTCTTTGATTGGGATCATTAATATCGATGGTTTCACAAGATACACTTTGATACTATCAAGGGAATTTTGACAAGACTGGTCCCATTTAAATAGCACTTCTTTCTTCATAAGCTGAGAAAATGGTTGACACCTTCCCATCAAATTTGATATGAATCAACGAATATAAGCAAGACATCCTTGTAAACTTTTGAGTTCTTTAATTGTTGTTGGAGGTGGCATATTGAGAATGGCTTTTATTTTGCATGGATCAATCTCAATTCCTCGATGCATAACAACAAACCCTAAGAATTTTTCTGACATGACTCTGAAGGCACATTTGAGAGGGTTCATCTTGAGATTATATCTTCGAAGGTGACTAAAAACTTTCTCTAAGTCATCTAGATGATCAGACCTTGACTTGGTTTTCACCACAAGATCGTCAACATAGCACTCAACTACTTCATGGAGTAGATCATTGAAGATGATTGTCATTGCCCGTTAGTATATAGCTCCAACATTTTTTAAACCGAAGGGCATGACTTTGTAACAAAAAATGCCTCTAGGCGTCCTAAAAGTTGTCAATTCTTCATCTTCAAGAGCCATACAAATTTGATTATATCTAGAATATTCATCCATAAAAAGATAAGTCTTCATATCTAGTGGTGGCATCGACGAGCAGCTCCATGATGGGAAGCAGAAAGTCATCTTTTAGACAAGCTTTAATGAGCTCACGAAAGTCAATGCACACTCTAATTAGTCAATTCTTCTTTTTGACTGGAACAATATTAGCTAGCTAAGAAGGGTATTCAACTTCTCTAATAAAGCTAGTTGTGATCAGCTTGTCTACTTCTATTTCAATTTGAGCTAACAATTCTGGTCTAAGCCTCCTCTGAACTTGTTTAACTAGCCATTTATCTGACCGAATAGCCAATCGATGAATTGCAACATTTGGGTCAAGTCCAGGCATTTCATTATAATTCCATGCAAATACATCTTGATTTTTTTTTTATCAAGAATGAAGTGTATCACTGGACCTCCTCAGTTGATAGTCGAGAGTTTATGAAAGTTGTTCTCGAGTCCTCCTCTGTACCCAAATTTATCTCGAGGAGTTCATCAACAATGGCTTGACCACCTTCTTCGAACTCTGAGGGAGCTGGCCTGACATCAACATGTTCTAATGGAAAAAAGATCTGACAGTCTCTCTTTAACTGAAGATGAAATTTTTTCTTCATCTGAAGATTCTGATTCTATAAAGAATTCTTCTTCTTTAACCATGACCATATGGACTGAGCATTTTGTTGGAACTACTTTAGACAATCCCAATCCACTTGGTGACTTTTTTGGCTTAGCAATATGTAATACTATATGTTCATAATCAATTGAAGCTGCCAACTATTCCTCATACACTTGCTTCCATTTTCCTTCAGTATCAAACCCAGCATTCTATAAGACTTTTTTACCAGATGGAATGCAAAAAGGAGCATTTTGGATGTACTACATGTCTCTTTCAATTTAATTTTTATCACTGACCAGGTGAGATTTAGATTCATCAAGTGAAAGAAATTTGATTGGCTTTTATCTTTATGGAATGCGATAAATCCATAATAAGACTATACGTGAGCATTCAGATTTTGTAATAGGAATAATAAACTCCTTTACCAAGCTTTTAAGATAAGCTTCAGATGCTAGGCCCATTGCAATTTTCACACGTTGTGTTCTAGTAACTTGGTGTTGGACGATAGTTGGTGTGGGGAACAATGTTTCTTGCAATTGGTTCCTTGGTATTTCTTTAATAGGAGGGCTCTTAACGATTTCAATTTTCTTCTTATAATATATGGCATCTGCATAATAAGTTTTAACACTCCTAAATGGGTCATTATCAGCAATTATTGTCCCTTGGCTACAGGTTCCAAGGGTATCTAACACATTGATGGAAGGTTGAAGGGACAACTTCGAATTTATGCATCCAGGGCTGCCCCATTAATGCATTGTATGTAGTGCCAACTTCAATGACTAAAAATGAAGTACATTCTTCAATATCACCAAACTTCATTTTTAATTTGACCTAACCCAATGGCTTTTGTTCACTTTGATTAAAGCCTTGAATTAGTAGAGTACTAGCTTAAAGCTTTGCTAGTTTAACACCTAGCTCTAAGAGAATTCTAGTAGATATGATATTTACTACAGATCCTCCTTCAATCATGATGTGAGAGAGATTTACACCATTGACCTTGCCTGTTATGAATAATGATCGGTTATGAGTAGGATCATTTGCATGTCTATCATTATCATCAAAAGTCACTGCAGTCATACATGTGACAAGTTTATCCTTTGCATAAACTTGCTGCATTAATCCAATGAATTATTCCATCTCAGTGAAATCTTCAGGGTTCATGAGTGCATATATGAGGGACCTCTTGAGTTTGGATGACATTTTGAGAGCATCAGAGACACTCAATAATAATGGAATTTTCTTGAGATGAGAGAGGACGTTGTATAGGATAAAACCCTCAATTGTCTTGATAACTTTCTTATATCCTGATGTTGTAGGGATGTTAGGTTCTACTCCTTTCGATTGCTCTAAAAGAGGCATCCTCGGAGGTAATTTCTTACCTGATCATAGATTTATTTTATCGGCCTTTACCACCTCTTTCTTTATCATTAAAACTTTGACAGTTGGCTCATCATCATTCATTTGAACCTCATTAATCGCTATTGATGACTGGTGATCATTTACCCATGTCTTCATTGTGACAACATTACAAGAAAAATAATCAATCTCCTCTCCCTTAGCCCTTTCATCAAGCTCTAATTCTTTGTCTAATTCACTACTATGATCAATTCTTTCTTCTTCTTCTATAGTCGCATCTTCAACCTCCATATCAATCTCCATCTCTTCTGGTGGTAAAAGTTACATAACTAGTCAAAGGTAAGATGGGTCATGTCTATAGGCTCTTTGTTGTCGGTAAAAAGAATCCATTAGAAATGGCCATGAAGAGGCTTGGTAAGATGTCAATGTAGTGTACCAATCTCATGCTTGTCTTCCAAGTGAAAAAGGAAACTTCTTAAAATCACTCTAAAATTATCCTAAAGGGGGGGTGAATAGGATTCCTCAATTAATTTACCCCTTTTTAAATTACCTTGTGGATGTTATTAGTTCATTTTTAATTTACTCAATTAAGTGAGTGTGCACTTCAATGTAACTACTCAAGAATAATATCAAACATATGCTAAGCTAGAGTAGTATAGAGTGTAAAGATGGTGCGACAAGCAATCACACAATCACAACCACAACATAAGATTTATAGTGGTTTGGCAATGGGACCTACGTCCACTCTTCTAAAGCTCACTACCAAGTTTAGGTATATTTCATTTAGGTACTATTACAACCTAGATCAATATAAAAACCTAACTACTTGCTCAAAAGCAAGCTAAACAACAACAATCGGTGTCTCCAGCGAGTATGTACTACTTATGGTGTCTCTGACGGAGGTAGTTAAGCTTCTAGTGTCTCCAACAGAAGCAAAACAATAGCAATAAAAAAAAATATGAATGCAAATGAATGCAATGACAAGCAAATATTACCACAGTATGGTTGATGTTGCAAGTTGCTCAATAGTGGGATACTCCTTGATGAGCTAGTATGCCTTAGTTACCCACAAGCTCCAAGTACTTGGCTCTAGTGCTCCTTAAGCTTAGCCAAAGGTGAGTTCCTCTTAAGAAAGTGTTCACCACAACCTCTCCTCAATAGTAAAAGTAATGCTCAATAGTAGAGAATGAATGAGAGAGATAAATGTAGAATGCTAGCTACTAAACCTTAATAACCTATAGGCAATGGAGGTTTACATAGTGAAGAAGGCTCTTTAAATAGTATGCCTCTTAGCTCTCAAAAAATAACTTGGACTGTTGGAGATTTTTTACCCTAAGGGGAAAAAATGTCTTTTATAGTAGGGGAGGAGCATCCATGGCCTTAGGATAGGCATATCATAAAGGGAAAAGTATTTTGGGCCTTCGGATATGCAAAAATGGGGTTCAAATTTCTAAACCCTAGCCTAGAATTTCATGTTAATTTTTGTTTTTCAAAAATGCCCTCCAAACCGATTTGGGCTCCAAATTGATTTCCATTGCCTATCAGGCTCAAAATTGGTTTGGGGTTTAGAAATCGATTTGGATTTTAGGAAAAATCCCAAAACTTATACCAAAACCAATTTGGCCCTATTGGTTTGGGCCTCAGGAATTCTTGGCTAAGATGCAAAATCAGTTGCGAAACCGATTTCGAGTTTCACAACCGATTTTGCCAAAATCGATTGTGGGT
>JAOXJP010231561.1:0-10610 GCA_025762735.1 Platanus orientalis | reverse complement strand
CTCTATATATATATATATATATATATATATATATATATATGTTGATTAAAACGATTTAATCAAATATATGAGAACTTCTTTGTAGAAAAATCAAGGTAAGAAGATGAAAATTTTCATGTAATTTTACTGCATGCTATTAAATAAACAAGAGTATTGCAGAACAGTCTAAAACAATTGCATTCTTTAGATCGTTATTTAGCTCTTCCTTATCACGGAAATTACCAAATTAATGTACTTAGTTCTCTTCCTTGACAAGCTATCGCTTACAATCTCCCCAAACCTTTGAAATAGATCATCCATTATTTCCCCTCCAAAATGATTTGCAAACATGGATTCTACCACAGCCCTAATTGTCTTAGTCACCTGTTGACCGCTCATTCGATTATCAAATGCACGATAGTTTTCTTCATTAATAAGTTCATTACTGTAGTGACCTCCATCCCAATCAATTTCAAACATCTCCAGGCGGTCAATAGCAAAAGACCCTTCTCTTTGTATCTCAGTATTCAGTTCTTCCGGACAGGGTGCATAATAAGGGGCATTGAATGAATCCAACTTGTCTTCTTCAACCAGACCCTGCAAGCAAATGAATTAATTCAGTTTAATCAATCCAAAGCTCTTTTTTTTTCTTTTTTTTTTAAAGAGTTAAAGAGTTTTTAATTGAAGATTGAAAACTTGTTAAGAAAAGATAATGCTTATAGCTGTAGGATTCATTGTAATCTAATAGTTGGGTTTCAAACTTCTATTTAGAAGTTATACCTTTCTTTTTAATTGAAAGGAGTGGAGAAGTTACCTTTCTTTTTAATTGAGTGGAGTGGAATTAGGTTGTGGAAGATACACTAAAGAGTTCTTACAACCTATTAAGTAAAGTGAAGACTCAGAAAAGAGAACCAAAAAAAAAAAAAAAAAAGAGAGAGGAATTCTTTATGGGTTATCGGTTTATGTGTGATTATGAAGCTTTACTTCTTCTTTCTTCTTGATCAGTGACGGATGGGCTAGCTGAATCATATTGACCCATGAATTATGGGGAACCACATAATTTTACTTTATGTGCTTGTTGCTTCTCATCATTCTAGGCCCACAATTTCTACGAAACTGAAATGTGGTTCTGTATCGTCTCAGTAGCAGCACAACCTATCTTGAGGATGAAGCCTGATTAGCAACTGGGAATACTATTAAGGATAATTATTTGTGCAGCTTTGACATTTGTGCACCCTCGCTGCACAGCTTGAGCTATTATTAGATTATCTTGATATTTTACTACTATGGTGGTTGCTTGTATAAAAGGATTAAAACCCTAGTTTCTGAATGATTGGTGTTTTTTAAGAGAATGAGAGAGAATGGGAAAAACCTAGTGGAATCTGTTATAAATCCATGAAAGTAGACAATCTTGCTGAACCACATAACTTGTGTTTGTGTGTGTGATTTGCATCTTGTTTTTTTGCGCCTTTCTTAGCAACCTATGGGTACACATGTGATCCAACAAGCCATTTGTCGGAATTTTCAGGACCATTCAAAATTGAGTTTAAATCCCCGACTCCCTATTTCATGTCTCTGTACATATTTCCAGTCTCTATTCTCAAGAATTAATGAAGGACGATGTCCTTCCTATTACAACACCACACCACAAAAACAGAACGAGCTGAGACGGAAATCCACCTCAGGATGACGATGTTGGCCACAAGTGGTTCCCCATCGTTTTCCTGACCGAAATCCCCATATGGTTGCCATCAAAAGCTGGTTTTCTCATTATTCTTAGCAAAAATTTTCTCGAGAAAATCATTTTGGAGCTGTCTGGTTGCTATGAAAAGTTGGTTTTTTTTTCATGGTTTTCTTCTGGTTCTTTTCTTGTGCGATTTTCTTTTCTATTCAATTCAAGGTAACTAGACAAGGGCCTTAAAGAATGAGTCCTCTACTTGATAGATTATCCTGCTTTTTCGGAATCCAAACCTGATCAGAGCTGTAGAAAAATGAGAGCAAATCCTCTACAACAAGCTTAAATAGCATTAAATGGAAACTGCCCTCAAAGAACGACATCCATACTAATAAATTGAAATTTTAACATTGGGCAGGTTTAATAAATGTGTTGTTTTCTTGTAAACTTAAATGTGGGCCCACTTTTAACCAACTGTCATTTTTTGAAGGCAGTTTCCGATTAATGTTATTTAAGCTTGTTACTGAGGATTTGTTTTCGTAGAAAAAATAGCCGTACCTTTATGACCAAGTCCCTCAGAGCTTGTGCTAGTAACTCCCAATGGAGGCAACTCTCTTCAGTGGTTGGGTCAGTAGTTCTGCGACCCATGAAGGATAACACCATACGCCCTCCTGCAACTATTTCTTGAGAACGTGACTTCAGAAATACAGAGAAATCCTTTTGGAATTGTGTTGAATATGCGTTTAACACACAAGTGGGGCTAGTTTTAGAAATGTAGATCTTCCCCTTGTTTAATGGTGTAGCAGCTTTGCATTCAAGACCTGTTGGGACCTGCAAAACATAATTTTCAGTTCATCACTCTTAAATAAAGCAATTAACCAACTTAATATATTTCAACACTCCCCCACATGAGGAACACTCCTGTACGTACATGGGGGAGCTAGGTGCGAGTGCCTCAGAATAACTGAGGTCCACGTGGAGATTTGAACTCGTGACCTAAACCTGCTCTGATACCATCTTAAGTAAAGCAATTAACGGTCTCTCCCAAGAGAGGTTTGAGTTAATATACTTAATATATTTCAACAATCACTTCTCATTATATTAATCCATTAGACTTAATAGCTGAAATGAAATGGTTTGAATGACCCTTAACCATTTTTTTTCATGTACAGTAACTAGTGGTGCAGAATGGCCCTGTTGTTCAGCCAGGTCCAAAAATGGTGCCAGGCTGGGCTAGTAATTCAAGCCAAGTAATTTGTGGACAAGTGCAGGTGGGACTACATAAATATGATGTTTGATTCCCTTACGTTCACAAACCTCTCTCTCTCTCTCTCTCTCTCTCTCTCTCTCTCTCCTTTTGATAAAGCTAATAATTGTGGCCTGGTTGCTACAAAACTAGTTAAGGATTGGTAAGGCTAAAATTTGAGATATCCATGGTGTTTGCTAGTTAACCTGGGAAAGCCAATGGAGACTGGAAGAAGAGTGAACAAAGTGAAGGCTTCTGCTCGGAAAGAGCCTCCCGTAAAAAGAACCCGGCATCCCTGCAATAAAACAAGGTCCAAATCTACTCCCCTTGTCTTCCTTCAAATTGTGGTAGAATTCAGGCAAGGATTTAAAGATAGAGTTAAAGTCGTTCCCGGGAAGGTCATTGAGAAACACTTGAAACTCCGGCGATGGATGACCCAATTGGCAGCATCTCCTGTAAACCACGTTCATTATCTCGGAGACCACTGACAGAGCGTTGGGTCCCGTAGAACATCCCAAGTCTGCGATGCTTAAGCAGTTAGGAAGATCGGTGCAATAGAAATCCAGAATAGCTTCCTCTGTGATTGACTTCCCTTTTGAGATGATCTTTTTCTGCAACAATAAAAATAAATTAATTAATTAACTTCAATGGCAGTAGAGGATCCTCTCTCGCTTAGAAGATAAATATAAAGGTCATGACCTCATGAAGCTTAATTGCTTTACGTCAATCAAATTAAGAGGGTGAAAATCTAACCTGGACTTGTGAGTTTTTAGCATAACTAGTCTCTCCAACCCCTGCATTCATATGGAGAACTTGCACTACATCCATCTCTCTCTCTCTCTCTCTCTCTCTCTCTCTCTCTCTCTCTCTCTACTTGGCCTGCAAAATATCTGGTGCTTGCTTCTTTATATAAACCCACCCAGATTAGGTACGGAAATCAGCTTTTCGTGATGTATTGGCATGGCATCAGTGGTGGACACATCAGCATAAAAAAGTGATAAGCACCCTCCAAAAAGTGAGTCATTTTTCGGCACTGATAAGTCAGCCCCTTATGTCATTCTAATACATCAGGAAAAAGTGATTTCCGTACGTAATCTCAGCCCGTCCTCTCCAATCCAAATGGTCTATGAGGGTTCTGCAAGGAACCAGTCATTATATGACACACGTCGATGGAAAGGGTTACACCAGTGTAATTACTCATATTTCATTGCTGCAGTACCGAACAATCACTTATACAAGATGGGAATTACCATGTGTAGAGTATACGGACTCAGGGAGTGCTTTATTCCCCAAAGTGCTCCACTCGTCCAAAAATGGGTCTTACTATTTAACCAAAAAAAAGATGGGAGTGTGCTTTTTTCATTTTTTTAATTAAATTACGCAAGTATTTATAAACACACCTATGCCGTATGCAACACTTTTTTTTGGGTAAGATGATAATATATAGAAATGAGAAATTAGTTTGGGGCTGCACCCAGACAATTACAAGAGTAAGCAAGGAGAGGATCAACGATCCAATCAAGGGGGGACGAGGTCCACTCCACCGGATCTTTTAACCATGATGCCCGAGAAGCAAGAAGGTGAGTTGGGGAATTAGCTGTTCTCAAAACCCAAGAGAAAGAGATAGAGCTAAAGCCATTAATAAGGTTTTTACAATCATAGATAATATTTTTAATTGACCAATCACAACCATCCACACTGTCATTCATCGCTTTAATAACCAAAGAACTATCGTTCTCCAGCATAACATCCTTTGCCCCCAAGAGAATGGGCTTTGATAAGACCAGCTCTAGCTGCCAAGCACTCAGCAACCAAGGCCGAGGAAGATAAACCGCCTGGCTCCGCCAAGGTGTACAAAAAGAAATCACTATCATCACAGGCCACCACACCTAGCCTAGTCACAAAAGATTGCTAATAAAAAGAAGCATCAACATTGATCTTTATGCATCCGGTAAGGAGGGACCAAAAAGAAGCTGCTCCCTCATCCCCCCCTTCTTTAAGCTCATAATAGTTGCTCTAATCTCATTCAAGAGCCTGCAAGAAGAAGAGAGAATATGAGACATAAAAGGGTTCTTTTTATATTTATTTATCAAAAACGAAAGCATTTCTAGCTTTCCAAATATTTCATGATAAAATAGCAATAAATGAGATATTTACAATTTTAGTTTCTTTTGAATCCTAGTCAACATTGAACCAATTAAAAAACCAAGAAGAAAATGACATATTAAAATCATGGTGAGTTCTAATACAGAGATAGGAAGTGAACTAAGTTTTTTTAAAGGCCTGATAGTGAAGGATACAGTATTCAATGGACTCAATTTCCTCATCACAAAGACTGCACTTAGGACTAATATCGATCAACCTTATTCAAAGATTTGCCTTGGTAGAGATCGCATTTTGACAAGCCTTCCAAATAAAATGTTTAATTTTTAGGGCGATGGGGAGACCCCATAACTTGCTCCACAGTAATTAGGAATTCGGAGAGATAGGAATGGGGGCGATTGAAGGGGGAGGTTTAATAGCAAGGAAATATGCTAATTTGATAGGAAAAAAGTCTTTTTTGTCAAAATGTCAGAAGAGCTTATCCAAGGAAGTAGAGAGACCAATATAAATTTTGGGAGATTTAACTAACCGACAGGGGGGAAATGAAGGGAGTGATAGTGAACAAGAACCAGCCCCTACGATCCTCATCAATATTGTCCGCAACTTTCATGGGAGGAGGGGGGAAATATGGCAAAGCCTTATCTTCTCTTTAGGCTCGACATCATACCCTATTGGATTCTGACATGAATCCTAGAAGTCACAAATCACTTGCAAGAATTACAAAATTTATCAAACTCATTCACATAATAGGGGTGAATTTTAGAGTCTTTAGGTTAGGGTTGTGACGTTGAGCCTTACCATAGCCTTGGGTTGCCTATGTACCTTGTTAAAGGATTAAGCCAGACATAGTTCTCGCCAGACTGATCCAAGACAAGGAAGTGCCGTTATCGCATTTATTGATGATAGTAGAGGCCTCCCTCTTTTACGTGCAGGGGACCGTGGCCAAGCAAATCTCGAGATACAACAAAGCTTGGACTTAGTCGTATCCTTAATAAAGTGCACTCCTCAAACAGACTCATGATACCTCCATACAAACTTATTGCCTTTCATGCTCGGGTGCTTCAAAACAAATAAAAATATGTTTAGATTTTATCAAAATTTGGCAGTGTTTTCCCTTAGTAGGGTGAACATCATATATCAAAACTGACTCAAGAAAACAATGATTACACCATTAATTGAATGTAGGTTCTCTTATAAGAATACACTCAAACTATGATAGTCCTCAACCCAAGGATGCAAAGCAAAACTCCCCAAGTGACATGTTCATCCAAGGGCTCTAATGGGTTGACTAATGTCCTACAACACACCCAAAAATAAAAGAAGAATAAGGAGGGAGGTCTTCTATCGATGACTGTCTTCTCCCTTTCCTCCTTCTCCTTCCTCCTCTTTGTTCAAAGTTTGCTCTTTTTTCCCTGTCTCAATTCATTCAACAATTGGCCAATATAGGTTTTAACCCATTTTATATAATTTTATTGTGATGATGGGCTCCCATCCCATCTCACCTACACCCTTACATGTCTTCATTTTGGTGGACATCAATTAGGCTTCTCATTCGTGACTAGGCCTTTCCCAAGGCGAGTTGATGGGATCTAGACTCATTCGTGACTAAGCTCATTCGTAAATCTAACTCAATCACGAATTTGGGCCTTTGTCATGAATCGGTCTTCAGTTATAAATCTTGACTAGATTCTCACTATTTAGTCATGAACTGGCTTGGAATTTCCATTCATGAACCGACTAAACTTGATTGTATTCAATCTCAAATCCTGTCCTATAATGAACCTATCAATTGCGACTAATCAAAACTCCACAATAACTCATCTCAAATATCAAAAAAGAATCTTTCAACCCAAATGCGATGCACACGTGTGAAGTACAAAGTGCCTCAAGCACCCAAACCCTTGCTCGCACCCACATACAAGCCCATTCTAGTGCACGTGAGCCTTTAGACAAGGTACACAACACCTTGTTATGCCGCCACTACACAAGAGGGAGTTTCTTTCAAAAGATACAATGTGAGGGAAGGTTTTAAATTATATACCACAAGAACACATCTGGAGCATCAAAAATGAATCTTGCAACCCTAATGCAATGATGCACATGTGCAAAGTGCAAAGTGTATCTTAAGTGCCTAAACCTTTGCCCGCACCCGCACCTAAGCCCGTTCCCGTGCACGTAGGCCTCTAGACAAGGTGCACAACACTTCATTGAGCCACCACTACACAAGAAAAAGTTTCTTTCAAAATACACAATGTGAGGGGAGGTTCTAATTTATACACCACAAGAACTCATCTAGAGTATCGAAAAGAAAGCTTGTGATCCCAATGCGATGATGCACACATGCGAAGTGCAAAGTGCGCCTCAAGTGCTCAAACCCTAACCCACACCCACATCTGAGCCCATTCCCATGCACATGCACTTTTGGGCAAAGTGCACAACATCTCATTGTGATGCCGCTACATAAAAGAGAGTTTCTTTCAAAATACATAATGTGAGGGGAGGTTTTAACTTATATACTAAAATGATTTTCCAACTTAGCCGCTGTAGGACTAAACTTTAAAACAAAGAAAACCAAATAAAGTACAACAGACACAAAAATTTCTGTGGTTAAGTTCTTCGGCCTATGTTAATAGTACGATTTGTCTGTTCTTCACTGTGAAAAAATTAAAAAATATACGAAGTTTTCATTCTCAAGCTCGTAGAGCATTCACATCTGGTTAGCTAAAATAGCTTTATAGCTAAAGTAACGAGTGAAAAGCATAAAATTCACTAAAAAATGACCTACATCCGATAAGGCATTTTGGCTGAAATTATGCATGTTGCTATAGGCACTAGCCAGTGACTGTAGCATTAAGTATAAATTTAAAATTAATCTTTTTTAAAATCTTTTGTTTGACAATGAGCAACACTTGTCAATGTTTTTCAAAGTTGTTAGTTAACAAATATTATTTAAACAATTTACTTTCAAAGTTATGTAAAATAAAGAGCCGGATGTATGACTTTATATAAAAAAAATTATGTAAAATACGAAAAGCGTCAATTTTAAGAGGCAAAATAGATAAAATATGCCTAACCGAATGTGAATGGTCTTACCCCATATGCTAGCCCTTAACTATTTATCTACAAAAAATAAATAAAATCAAACCCTTAAAAAAAATACACCCCTTTCCTTCATTTCTCTCAATCATGTGATAAAATACGGCAAACACAAAGATTTATGTGGTTCAACTCTTTGGCCTACATCTATAGTACTATTTGTCTGTTATTTAGCATATGGTAAAAGTAGAAGTTGTGCAGTCTTTGTGTTCAAACTCCCAACCAAAACAACCAAAACTCAAGCCCTTCACAAAATTACACCTCTCTTCCTCGCTTCTCTTATTTATGTGTTTTATCACTTAGAATAAACCTGTTCATAAACGAAAGCCCTATATATCTTCAATTTGTTCAAGGAGAAAATCCATATTTCCTAAGAAGGGGAAGAAATTCCTTCGTTTCTTTTACTTAATTCTTCTTAAAGGTCCCTGTCTTGAGAAACCACCCATGTTACTTCTTTTCCTCAATGGAGAAAGAAAACCACTCTGTCAATGTGGAGTCCTTGACTGGAAACTTGCCAAAAAAAAAATACACTAAGACTAGTTAACAATTCAATAAAGGTGGTATTCCTCATATCAATAAAAGAATGTTAACGCTACTACTCACTAATTCCAAAGATTGCACGGTTTGTTTACCCTATAATCCTGTGGTAGAGTGAGTGATAGTGCTCGCATTTTTCTAATTAAAATGAGCCATAGTGTTACTACTCGCTGAATGACATAATGGAAGTGTACGTTCTTGTAAATTAAACGACATAAGCATTCGTAAACAAGCACATGTAGTCTTCTCATTTTGGTGAGTCTTAAAAGCTAGCCTTATCTTATTTACGTACGTGGGCGTATCCCTCACTTAAACATTAAATGTTGGAACCCGTTGCCTCCTTAGAGCCTTGTATCTCTAGATTAGTCTCGTTTCACTTGATGTTACATTTAATTATGTGGCATAGAAGTACAACAAAAAATATATATATATTGGGTGGGATAAGGTCGCAAACATGTGTTAGTATTTGCATATAACCCAACGTTTTAAATAATGTACCTGGGAATGAAACCTCCATTAGGTCCTAATGCTCTATACTGGTCCCTCGTTGAAGTTTGTGGTCTAAAATTCACAATCAATTCGAGGAAAAGAAAGAAATGTTATATAGTTGATTATGACATCATACTAGACTTGTAAGGTATGACATCAATCATCTTTTCTTATCTTTTTTTTTTTTTTTTTTAATGTTTAGGAAATATTATTGTTAAGAAGATTTGTTTGGTAGTTCAAGCAAACATCCAAATTGTTAAGGGATATTATAAAACCTAAATATTGTTTTTGTTGAATTATATAATCTAAAAGATTAAACAGTACAATCTGAATAATGAAAAGGGTAAGTTACAAAAATACCCTAAAACAATCTGACAATAAATGCTTCCCCCTGACTTTTCTAAAATTACAAAACCCATTATGCATAATGTTGATGGTTGCGTGTCGACCCCTAACATTATCTAACCATCATTCAACACTAATTTATATAACCAGTTACTTTTACTTTCACTTTAAATCTTATAGTACCTCATAGGTGTTAATGAACCAATCTTTGCCCAACTTAGCTCAGGCTCAACACACGTGAATCAGGTTTGGGTTCGACTTAGCTCACCATAGGCTGACATGTGGTGTGTATAAAATTAAAAGTGTAAAAAGAAAATGTTTTAACTAAAAAATTAGGTGTCTAAGGAAGGTATCCAATTCAAAAAAAAAGCATCGACCAATGGTGTACTTCACACATTAGTCATACTTATCTGGAAAAAAATTAGGTGAAAAAGAATCTCGTGAGAACTGTGCAAATGGCATTAAGGTGCAGACATGTCAGTGCCTAAAAGTGATGATTGTACCCTAAAAGGTATAAATCACTTTTCAGTACTGATGCATCAACCCCTCTGGTGCCATTTGCACAGTTCTCACGAGATTACGTTTTCACACAATCCGAGCCCTTAGAATTTACCAAAAAGAAAAGGACAATGCATCCTTTTATATAGATTTTAATGTGTTTACCTACTCTTCTAGAAGGAGAATGCTTGTCTGTGTTGACATAAACCTCTAAAGGTGTGTCATTAATCGACACATGATGTATTTTTTCAATTTGATGCCTTTTTTTGACCGATTACTTTTTCAACTGAACACTTTTTTGGACGTTTTTACCCCCCAAACAACACATATCAGTTCATAATTCACCACATACACTACCACACACAACATTTTCTTCCCTTCTAGAAATTCTTCCCCCAAAAAACACATATCAGTTCATAATTCAACACATACACTACCACACACAACATTTTCTTCCCTTCTAGAAATTCTTATGCCGGTGGATGTAGGACCCCAGTAAGCCTAAATAATTCAGTTCAGACAAAAAAAAAGGAGGAATATCACCTGCACCGACCCTCTTTGTGCCACGTCATGAGACAAGACAGAGGGGAAGTATCATTTCACTTTTTGGGGGTGATGTGACAGCTCCGAAAAGTGAAATGA
>JAOXJP010231560.1:0-10610 GCA_025762735.1 Platanus orientalis | reverse complement strand
GGTTGGTCCCTCCCCCTTTTTTATTCTTAGGCTTCCCCATGCTATTAGAGACCTATCAACGAGTTAATTCAAGCAACCCCTTAGTGGGACATAGGGGAGACAAGTTTGTCTCCCCTCACCTCATTTACCCTTTTTTTGGATTATTTTTTGTGTGAAAGCTATAACTCCTCCAACTAGAACCGTTAAGTACCAAGATTTTGATTGTGGGTCACTGTCATAGTTACCCACATGTCCACCGAATTTGAATGCAGGGAGAGGCCATTTGACCCACGAAGTGGACCCCACTTTTTCACTGTGCAAATGTGTTCTATACAACACAAATTGAGCAATGAGTGATGCTTGAATTTTTTCTCTCAACCTATTCATGATTTTCATAAGATTATTATTCCATTCTTTAGTTAACTAATTTATACAAATAAATTAATTTTTTTAGCTCATTTCTTTACTGTTTAGTAATATTTCATTAATTTTAATTGAATTAATTTTTCTACTCCTTTTACTTTACATTATTTTAGTCATCAGTCTTGTTTTCTAAATAACTTCTTGTAGGGTTATTGTTTTTCTCTCAATTTTGGACAGTAGTTTAATAACATGTTGCATTTGTTCTCTGTAAAATTTGGGCTTAACCCCATCGGTATAGCCACCTGAATGGGTCCCATAACCCATTGATTTTGTATGTAACTATGTCAAATAACATTGACCTATCTACTTTAGGAAAATCACACATGGTCTATACCCATTCAATGTTGTTGAAATTTTATAGAGAGATCATTGTGGTATAAACCCAATTTTCTACATAATTTTAAGTCCATTGGAACCCTATTGATGCTCCAAAAACTAGAAAAATAGACTATTAGATTTTGAATTAGACACAGTACGCCTGAACTTTCATAGATTCACTCTGTGAAAGATCAGGCATACCCTATTATTTCAGGCGTATTTGCCTAAAAATTCTTTTTGGCTGTCCTTGTGTGTCCAGTGACCCACAAAGGCTTATAGACCTTAAAAAAAACCCTAGCCCTTTTGATATGCTGAAATGACAGAGTAGGACCCATTTGGGTCAGTACACTTGAAATTTCATTCTGTGAAATATCAGGCGTACTTCCTGATATCTGGCGTACACTTCTGGACTTTTTTACCCCTATCTCCACATGACCAGTGGCCTGTAAAGACATCCATGACCACAATAATTCTTATATAAAAACTTCCTAATAAACCCGAAAATGGTTATGGGTTCTCATAATCCATAACCCTAATAAACCCATGCCTTCATCTTTGTAAGCTCAATTTAGGTCTTTGTTCATAAAATAAATTCATTAAAGTCAATTTTAGATCGTACACCTAAACTTGAACCTGAATTAACATTCCGGCATACTGCTAAGATCAAGCATACTAAATGCAAGTTTAGGCGTACTGATAGAAAGTGACTAAACTCTGATTCTCTTAGTTCCATTTAGTAGCATTTGAACATTGTTAGGTCAAAGGAGCCACCCTAAAAAGGTGGGTAATTGAGGTGTCCAACACCTTTCCCAATTGCAACCAAATAGCTTATCCAAATCCTTGAAAAGCTAGATTAGTCTCAGAGTCATCTTAGGCTTAAAAGCCTAGCTTGAGCTCCCAATCCCAAAACCAGGGAAAAAGAGGCAGATGTTCAACTTCATCTGTAAACTTCAAAGTTGGTGGAGACTCCAAACATGAAGCCGATGGCATTCGTCCTGCCAAGCTTTGCACCCCACGGAAATGGGTGTAGAGCCCCCTGGGTCTTTCCACAATGCCCACAAATGAGAAAATAACATTTAGGCCCTTCCTTACAAATATTTCACATATATGTCCTTCCATTGCATAATATTTCTTAATGACTTTCATGATGATAAAATCATCACTGTCTAACCCCTTTGGCCATTAGAACATGATCTTTAGGAACTTAATGAATTGATTTGACTTCTAAAACATTTATTTAATAAATTATTTTTTTAAATAAATTTATTTACATAGTAAATTAATTTTGAAATCATTTGACAAACTCTTTATCAAAACCACTGGTACCAAATTTTTCTGTCCAATTATATCATGCATGTCCTAAGTTGAATGTCTCCCACTTAAGGGTAGTGGATTCCTTTGTGGGCATTTGCATTCTCTTATGTATTATATAGGCTATCCAAACTACTCATGACATAGCATCGAATTAGACATTACTAGTTGATAACATAAAGAAATGAACATAACAACTTAGAGAAATCCAAATCCCTCAAGTCTAAGGATGAGTTTGTAAATATAAACCACACTTTTCCTGATAGTGTGGTTTTACCAAGTGTTTTCATAATGGATTCCTTTAGTGCATTCATATATGCACCCACATGTAACCCTAGAGTCTCACTCCAATGACTAAGATTACATCACTCCATCATATGGCAACTCTACATGTAGCAACCCTATAAGTGATGTGTCCAACATCACCTATAGCTATAAAGTTTCAGGTCTACAAGAACTAGATTATTAGATCTCTCTAGGGTTATCAATTGGACCGGGCTTGCCCAAAGCCCAACTTAATTGACCTGGAAAATGGGCGGGTTGGGCAAGTTGAGTTTTGGGTTGGACCTGGCTCAGGCCCAAATGTTAGGCCCAAAATAATTTTTTGGGCTGGGCTCGGCTCAAGTTTTTCTAGCTTGAAGCCCAGCCCAGCCCTGCCTAAAGTAATTTTAAGTATAAATATCAGTCCAAACTATATTAAACATACACCATTGGATTTGATCTAACCCAATAGTGTAGGATTCACTAAACCAAACCCTAATATTTTAAGAAGACCACTACCCAGTCACCGCCCCCTCCAACCTCCTCTACATTTTCTTCTTTAACTCCCTCTCTCTTTCTCTCACCGCTATTGAATGAAGCATATGCATTCAAGATTCATGGGTGGCTCTCACCTGAATGCTCTCTCTCACTGCCATTGAATGAATTGTATGTATTATTCATGGTGGCTCTTATCTAAATGCTCTCTTTTACGGCCATTGAATAAAGCATATGCAGTCGAGATTCTATGCATGCTATAGTACTCATAGTGGAGAAGACCACAGTTTTAAAAGGCTCCATTTGAGTAGCATGACAAAATTTTATTTTATTAAGAAATAGGGAATGAGGTGATCTCGTTAAACTATGAATGATGTTTGTGCATTTATGATACTCAATTCAGGCTGACCTGAACTCAGCCAGAAACCCAATATATTAAATCAGGTTGGGCTTGGGCTCATATATTATGCTTTGAGCTAGACTCAGGTTGACCTTAACCTAGCCCAATTGACAGCCCTAGATTTCTCCACACATTCCAATGTGACATCCTACTATGTTACCTGAGGACCACATACCTCATCTCATGAGATAAAACAATTACCCATATTAATTAAGAAATAAGTACTTGTGATGATAGAATAAAAAGTCCTTATTAATTCAAAAAGTAAATAAATATGTTTATATTTTATGTGACTGGCTTTGTTAGGACACATAATTCCGACAATTTCCCACTTGTCCTCAAAGCCAATCACGAACTAGTTGAGTACCCATTTGGTCAATATGCAATCATGAACTGGTTGAGTACCCATTTGGTCAATGTGTGCGTCTAATGTATTTTGCAACGCCTTAGTCATAGGTCTACAAAATTATTTGAGGAAGTAATCCTAGTGAAACCAATTTCACCTCATTGTGTCATAAGTGACTAATCAAATAGGTAAAACCTATACAAATTGAGTCAAACCTGGTCAAACTAGGACAATCTGGTCAACAATGGGTCATAGCTAGTTTACAATAGTCAATTGGATCTAATTCGATTAATCAGGTCATATTTGGCTCAACTCGGCCTAGGTTGCGTGGCTCGTGGCCTGAGCTATGTGGTTTATGGCCTAGTCTGCATGGGCTGTGGCATGGGTAGTGGACTAAGTTGTGGCCTGGGCTGCGGCATTACCCAATCCCGCACACATATCCCCCCTTTTTCTTTTACTATTATTATTATTTTGGATTTTAGGGAACCGAGATCATTGATGGAGTCTGGTAGAGAATCAATCATAACTTGATGAGAAGAAGATCCTTCTTCTTTGGGAATGTCCCTAGGTTATTCGGACTATTCTTGATGAAGTTCCTAGTTTTCTTCGTCATTATTTCCACCAGAACAATTATTATGGTTTTGGTCTTCACTCCTCTTAGGTTCCACTCTAGTAGTGCCATTAGGAGTGCCAAAAAATGAGTGTTGACCAAAAATTCTATCTTGGTCATGCCGGTGCCTAGTCAGCACAAGTCTTGTATTTTTTCTTGTGACCCTAGGCATTGATCCAAACAAAACAACCGAAAGAATTTTCTCTAAGTGGTTTGTCCAATCACCACTGTTATTTCAAGCGATTGCAAGGGGGAAGGTTAATCCCTCTGTAGGTTATTTTTGCCTTGTAAGAACAAGGATTTCACCATCCAAAATGATTAAAAAGGAGAAGTTACTTGATAGATTGATTAATGTAAAAATAAAGATGGTTACATAGAGAAACTTACTTTGAGATACATTCCTATCATGCAACGCATGCGGTTGCAGGGCAAATACAACTTCGTTAAAAGGAAGACTAAACATGATTATAGAGACTTTAAGAAACACATGACCCTTTTGAGATAAGGGTACGAAGAAGTATTTTTCTTGAACAGTGAGTTCTTAACAATATGGATTATTGGTATTTGAAAGTTGATTGTAGTTTGAAGTACGTTGAGTGAGGGATCCTTTTTTCTATTGTCCTCTTATTTATAGGTCTCGAAGTATTTATTTGACTTCCTCAAGATGTATTTTTTGTTTGCTGACACCTATTTTTGTAACTTCTTCTAGAATTCTTCCAATGATCTTCTACCACATGTCCAAGTAACCGTTGCACCCTCTTGAGTGAAAATTTCAGCAATTACCTTTAGCCATCTGCTTTTGTAACTAACTTTAAGAAATTCCTCTAATAAAAACAACCATCTATTATAATCGGCAATTATGCTTTCGAATTTTGAATTCCATCACTAACATGAAGCCACTTGTATCACATAACTACCTTCCCTGCTTCCACCAATCACATTTTTCCATGATCTTTTTTCTGATGTTGACATGTGGCTTAATCTCATCCTTTGTTTTCTGATTGGGTGTAAACAATTCTTTACAAAGGAACTTCTAGTGGTCCAACCTTAAGAATTCAAAGAAGGATGGCGGCATTCGTTTGTGTGATCTTCATGCCATCAATCTGGCTTTACTAGTCAAGTTGGCTTGGAGATACTCACTAACCCATAGTTTCTTTAGGTTGCATTCTCAAATCTTTATGCTTCCTGAATACTGACTTCCTAAGGCTGAATATCGATCCACCAGTTTTTGGTATTGAAAAAGCATCATAAGGGCAGAGATATTATTTTGAAAGGCAGTTGAAAAGATATTGGTAATGGGTTAGACATGAGTTTCTTGGATGATCCCTTCCTCCTAAAACTTTAAAATTCCACCCCAAAACCACAAACCTATACCTCCTTCAAGGTTGTAGATTTTATCAATCCGGCTAGTAGATCATGGCCTATAGGCGTCTTATCCATGGTCTTATCTCCCTCTTAACATTTCAACTATCCTAAGTATCTCGGTTTCCCTTAGTCCACTGAGGATTAAAGGATTTGGAACTTTTACCCAAAATGCCATTTTACTAAAAAGTCAACCTATGGGCTTATAACTAACCCTGTGGAATCGTTATCTTCCAACCTGTATGCCTTTCTTCATGGTTAAGAATTTGGGGTATTAACTCTATACCAAAAATTAAAACGTATAAATGGATTTCTTGCCAACTAATGATTTGATGATCTTAAAGCATATAGGAATCTATCCAATAATCCTATGTGTCGTAGGTGCACTCTCATCCTAGAACAAGCTTACACTACTTAATCACTTGCCCACCCTTGACAAAATTTGGATGAGCTCCCACTTAGGTATTATAACAAATCAAGTCTTTCATTCTTCATTTAGCATCATGGCTTTCCTTACAATTTCAGTAAAAAGAAGCTCAAGATTCCATAAGCTATATTGCTAACCTTTGTTCGCCAAACTGGAAAGATCAAAATGAATGAAGTTTTAAATTGATTACTTAAGATGATGAAAAGATCTTATTCCATGCCTACAGTTTAATGCGGGAACTTTCCAATCTAAGGAACTAAGGAAGTGTTCTAGCATGCCCCTCTTTAAATAGTTGATAAGGATGGCGTTATCACCTATTACTTTTTTTATGGAGCTTTTGACCCAAGAATAGCAACTCGGTTCACAATGAGAATGATGTACTTTTTTTGTAACTGCTTCTAGGACCCATGGGAGTTTTGCAGAAGATTTTGAAGAGAAAGTAGCTCGTCATGAAATTATGAGTTAAATGTTCTAGAATCCTTGAGGAGAGGGGTGAATAGGTTTTTAGATTTCTTTGGGACTTCTTTCTAAAATGATTACCCTTTCAGATTATAGTTCACTTTTTTGTTCTCCCTTGTGTGTAAAATAAATTAATAGTACACCAAATAATATATTAAAACATACAAGTAGAAAGATTGGCACAAAACAATCACACACTGAAACATAATTTATAATGGTTTGGCCAATCCAGGCTTATGTTCACTGTCCAAAAGCTCCAACTGAACTACTTTAATTTTTATTAATAGACTCCGCTATTACAAGAAAAATTAATAAACCCTCAAACTTAGTGAACTCCGGTCACTAACAACTGCACTTGGTGACTCCGGCAAGTGCCAATCAAACATTTAGTGGCTCTAGTGAAAGTACGAAGTCTCAAGCGGCTCCAGTGAAGACTCAACAATGAAAGTAGTAATGACATGAATCAATTTCCAGTATTCAATGCCTCTTAGTAGACGGATATAACAATTTTCTCAATGATTAATACTTTAGGAACTCTTATTGTGAATATTAATTTTATAGAAAAAAGGCTTCTTTATATAGGCAAATTTAACTATTTGATTCAGTAAATTAATTCCTTCAATTATATGTAATAATAAAGAATATGCTTTAGATTGAATGCCTCTTGAAGGCTAATGTTCAAGTTTAATCTCAGAAAAATAAATCTCTATTGTACCAAAGTTAATCACAAGTAATCAAATTTCTCAAATGATCAAGTTCTAATCCAAGCTTTAATATAATCAAATATGAAGCAAGGTTTTATGTTTTACCTCTTTCAAGCTCTAGAACTTTGAGCTTTTGGTGGTTTGTAGGTTTGAAGCCCTAGAACATGATCTTGTGATGATAATATGTACAAATCAAGTGCTGAAGATTGTGGGTAAACTGACCCAAGTGCAGTAAGATGAGAGAACTTGGTCTCTTTTTGCATAACACTCCAAACCGTAACTTGTTTTTAAAGAATATGCCAATAGAATGATCGCCATTATGAAAGATTAGAGTTCTTGTTAAAATGTCAAAGGTTTACACCCTATTTATAGTGTTTTGAAAACCTTAAATGATTGGACTCACAATGGTAACATAATCCCACAAAAATGGAATTTTTTTTTTTTTTTTATGAAAAATGAATTCAAAATTTCATGTTTTCTGACCTAGGATCGATCCTTAAAACACCTGGGATCGATCCTAGGTGTTTCTCTAGTTTCTCCAAAGATTCTTCATCTTAGGATCGATCCGGAATTCTGGGATCGATCTTGTATTTTCCAGGATCGATCCTAGACCTCTAGAATTGCATAAATTGCCTAGTAAACGTTGAGCCTTACTCCAAGAAGCTCTAGGATCATTCCAAAACCTTTGAGACTTGCCCAAGTGTCCATTCTACCTTACACCATGGATCTTAAATTGATTTAGCATGATTTACTATATTAGAACCATTTTATGAATGAGTCTACCATTCTAAGGTCTCAAGTGGTTTTCTAAACTCACCTAGGTTTGGTTGGTCAACTCACACACACCTCACATGTGATTTTTACTTGTATGAACCAGTGTGTCTCTGAAGGATGTGATGTTGAAGCTTGTTATTTATCTAATGTAGTTTCTGAGACTGTTCTTAATAGGCGTGAGATTCATGTCTCTTGGTCAATATGTCCATCTTTCAATGTTCAATGTAATTCTTTATTTAACTCAAGACTTGACTTGGACTTACAGACTCTCTTTTCAAAAATTACATCAATACAATACTAAAGCCTAGTACAAGCTCAACTACCTACAACCCTATTTGTACATGGAATCAAAAATATACTCAACATGTCATACTCTTGCTCATGCGCTTTATTCATGTACTAGAAGCATCATTTGGAGGGTGATGCTCATAACATTATCTTTTGGAAAAAATTAGGGAATTGCATGAGATCGTTTCTGCTTGAAGGTGCAGTTTGGAGAATCTAAGAGTTGCAATTTTTTTAATTAGTTTCTTGTATTCCATTTTAATTCTTGAATTAGCTTTCACTAATTCTTTGCTCTCATGGTAAAGCTCATTGAAAGTTTCCTAAAGGTCTTGCTCACCTTCATCATCACAATGAGATCCTCCACTAGATTATTGAAGAACAATCTCACTACTTCCTCATACATGACCCATTTGATGAACATAAGGGGTAACCATCCTCTTTTCTCTAACTCCTCTATTAGATTCATGAACTCCAATGCCAGTCTTTCTACAAATTGCTCAATATAAAATGGATGATGTGAAAGGATTTGGACATACATTATGCAACTTGTAGCATTATGAAACTGATTGTCATTTGGTTGATTTGATGTGGATTTTGACCTTTATCTGCTTATGGAAGCCATTGATTTTGAGAAGAGTAGATGATCCACACATAAGCTTACGAATGTGGGGTTTAGAGGATTGATCCTGACTTCCCATTTCTTTGCCCAAACTCATTTTTACTATCTTGACCTTTGAAACACCTTAGATGGATGGGGATGGGCATATTTAGGTGTCCAGAGGTGTCTAATCATTCTCCATATCACACGTTAATACTTCTATGGTTGTCAAGTTATCAAGTGTTAAAAGCACATGATATGCAATTTGACCAACTCATAGGCAGGCAATTGGGATTATCCAACTTGTTGTTCGCTAGCTTTAAGCACAAATCTTACTTTGGAAGATATACAAATTTCCTCAGAGGTTGCTAAGCTAGTTTAGGAACTAGTGTAGGATATTGTTATGAATTTGTCATCCACTACCTTTTAAGGACACACATATTTCCTGGAGGGTTTGCTAAGGCATAAGCAGGCCCTCAAGTCGTCTCACACATGCCTATTGATTTCCTAAGGTTCTCAAATCTTTGTGCATCAAGAGATTTTGTGAGAATGCCTACTAGTTGATGTTTAGTGTTAACATATTCCAAAGATACTACTTTCTCTTCAACTAAGTCTCTAATGAAGTGGTTCCTTATGTCTATGTGCTTGGTTCTTGAATTTTGCACTGTATTTTTGGATATTTGGATTGCATTTGAGTTATTTATGAATAAGTTCATTATGTCTTGACTTATTTCATAGTCCTTTAGCATTTGTTTCATCCACAAAAGCTGTGTACATCCACTTCTAGCTGTAATGTACTCAGCTTTAGTAGTTGATAGGGAGATAGATTTCTCCTTCTTACTGTGCCAAGATATAAGACAATTTCCAATATAGAAACATCTACCACTTGTGTTCTTCCTATCGTCCACATTTCTTGCCTAATCAACATCTGAATAACCAACAATTGCATTGTTGGTATCAAATGAGTACTATAAGCCATGGTTGATACTACTATGGATGTACCTTATGATCCTTTTAACAGCTTTTAAGTGGGATTCCTTAGGATTACCTTTGTATCTTGCACAAGCACCCACACTATAGGAAATGTCTGCTCTACTGGCAGTTAAGTAAAGAAGACTTTCTATCATGCTTCTATATACTTTAGTGTATACACTCTTCCCATTAAGATCCTTGATGATCTTATCACTAGTGCTCATGTGAGTGTTAAAAGTTTTGGTTTCATTGAGACCAAACTTAGCCACTAATTTCCTTTATAAATTTGGACTGGTTTACAAATATTCCTTTATTTGTTTGTCTAATTTGCAAACCTAGGAAGAATCTGAATTCTCCCTCCATACTCATTTCAAATTCTGATTTCATACCAAGCTTTATGGGCTTGTTTAAGGCCATAAAGTGCATTTCAGCCTATATACATGATTAGGCTAATGAGGATCAACAAACCCTTCAGGTTGTTCCATATATACTTCTTCTTATAGAATACCATTCAAAAATGCCCTCTTCATATACACCTGAAATAATTTGAATTTCAGATGACAAGCTATAGACAATACAATTCTTATGAATTCCAGTCTAGCAACTAGAGAAAAATTTTCTTCAAAGTTAATTCCTTCAATCTAAGCATAACCTTTTGCTACTAGTTTAGCCTTATTTCTAACTACAGTGCCATACTCATCAAGCTTGTTCTTGAAGATCTATTTAGTATCTATTATGTTCTTGTTACTAGGTTTTTCAGTTAGATACCAAACATCATTTCTTTTGAATTGATTAAGCTCTTCTTACATAGCCAGTAACCAATATGGGTCCTCAAGAGCCTCTTTGACTTTTCTCAGTTCTATTTTAGAGGTGAAATACAAGTGAC
>JAOXJP010231559.1:0-10610 GCA_025762735.1 Platanus orientalis | reverse complement strand
TAGTATATTATATATAATAAATATATATTATATATGTAAAAGTGCGGGCCTCGGGCCGGGCTGAGGTAAGCCCAAGCTCGGCCCTCAATAAAAGTGCGGGCCTCGAGCCGGGCTCGGGCCCTCACCGGGCCTAGCTCGGGCCGGGTTTTTTCGGGCCAATTTGAGGGCCCAGCCCATGCCCACCCCTACTTATACCAAGCTTCCCTGCAACTATAGCTTTATGCATTATTGAAATATTCCGATTATCGAAACTTTGTGGACCTTCGATCTTATTGATGTGAATCCTATTGGACTTCAAACCTTTGACCCATTCTAAACCCCGTCACAGGGCTAAGTGTGACCATCGACATTTTGGACCTCGTCACCGGACTAAGCATGACCTTTGACTCTCTGAGCCTACTCACAAGGCTAAGTGTGATAAAGTACTTCGGACATGCTCTTTGGTTCACAGATATTGGTCCTACTTTTGGGGATTATAAGAAAATTAGGACCCTACCCTTGGGGTTACAATAAGGACATTGGCCCTACTCATAGGGTTTGGCACGAGATCAAGACCCTACCCGTAGGGTCGACCAGAACATATGAATATTTTACAATGACCCTTTGGACATTGAACTTTTGATACTTTGAATACTTTGAATCTTTAAACTCTGAACACTTCGAATATTAAGCTTCGAACACTTTATACCATGTGAACTTCAGACCTTTTAAAACATTGAACTCTGAACACTACGAACTATTGAACATTGGATCTTTTGAAACCAACATATGTCATTAAACTTATAAGCTTTGATATTCGTATTGAATTATTGATTTAGACACTGATTCTTATTCGATATTTATCATTGAACTTTGAATTGTGAAATCAAAATTCTTTATTCGAAGTTAGAACTTTGCATTTGACTTTCGACTTTAGTTTGAAATCTTATTATTGTTCACTTTATACTAGCATGATTATGCTTAACACTTTGATATTTGTTCAATTCTATATTGACCTTTAGACATGCTAGTACTCAAATTTATGTTTTGTTTCATGTTGTCTATAGTTAGTTAGATTGCTAATAGGTAGGGACTAACCCAGCCATTTTGTTTTTCAGACTAACTATGACTGTAGATTTTACATTCTAGAGACTTGTTACGACGTTCTCAAGCTTTTCCTGTTATTTTTCATATTTGTTTCGAACTTATTTGGGTTCATACTATTGAAATATTGGATATTCATTTCCCTTGATTATAATTTGGGTGAGAGGACACCCAATTGATGTAGATTGTCATTTATGCTATTTTTGGATTTATATTAGAGATTATAGTATTATTTTTGTTGTGACTTGGTGCTTATTGGACTATTGTGATCTATTGAATTTGAACACGCTTCCGCAATTATCGAACTTAGAATGTGAATTATGAATATCGGATTGTGTACATTAATGATCAATGTAATGAAACGATCTGAATCCAAGGCACATACGGATCCCATATTTGAGTCCGGGTTCATGGATGTTACAATGAAACTTTAAACCATGCATGTTGGCTAGCCATGGTTTTGTCTTGAATTCAGTCCACTGCCAGGTGGTTCTTATTCTTTAACTAAGTGATGTGAAGATATGGGATTTACCGTTAAGCATCCTTTCACTTTTCTACATGGACAACTTACCAGAATCATACTTAGTGATCAATATGAGGACAACTACATATCTCCAGGTTTAGCTAGAAGATTATCCGTACATCCAAAGGTTAGATCATTCGTTTTTATGAAGATGACTACTTTATTAGTTCCTAGTTAGGCCTTTTGATGTGAGACCACTTCTTTCCAACTTGTTAGGTAAGAAGGTGCATGGTCATATTACAAAAAGGGCCGATAGTTTTCCTTCTACATATGATGACTTCCAAGACAGAATGAATAAGATACAAGCAATCTTTGATAAGCTCCTACTTCAAACTCAGTAGAAGAATGCAAAAGTGGTCGAGTCTACAAGTGAGGCTGTTATACATGATGATGAGCAACAAGTGGTGTAAGAGAAGCATGATATAGAAGTATAAGAAACTGAAGCCAAGACTACAAATGAAGAGTGGAAGAGACTGAAGTGACTAATGAGGATCAGTTTAATGAGCTAGTGGCGTCTATAGATGAGTGCTTCTTTGTTGACCCTGATTTGTGACTAGCCACTTAAAGATATTCCAACTCCGGTTTAGAGTGAGATTCAGGCTATCTTTACTACTACATCAGTTCCTGACTATATGGTGATTCTCGGGATTGTTGCTTCACTCCATATTCAGCAGGATGAAGTGTTTCCATTACTGGTTGCCTATCAAGAGACAGTTAAAGTTGTCAATTGAGCCGAGCTGGCCTAAAGCCCGACATGTCCGGCCCGAAAAATAATTGGGCTAGGCCTACCTAATTCCAGGCTGGACTGAGTTTAGGCCCAAATTTTAGGCCTAAAGTTTTATTCAAGCCAAGTTTTGGTAGGCTCAAGTTCAGCCGAACTTGTTATCAAATAATAATTTTATTTATATGATGGTATTAGATCTATACTTTTTTAGTTTTATTCTTTTTGGATCCATATATTTTTAACAAATTTACTATCATCAAATAGTTCGTCAATTGTTAAAAAAGCCATCATATAATATGTATTTAGGGGTAATTATGAGCTTAATCAGCCCCAAAGTTTTAATTCAAGCAACCCTAAGCCCGTTGTTTTAAAACAGGCTGGTTTGGGCCCAATTTTTAGGCCCGAAGTTTTATTCGGGCCAAGTTTGGGCTCAGGTAAAACATTTCGAGCTGAGCTTGGGTAGACCTCGGCTTGCATCAGCCTAACCCCATTGACAACCCTAGAGACAGTTACCTACTTTGAGATTATTTTTACATTTAACACTTGCAAGAAGATGGGTTTGCATCACAATCTCATAGTTGGTGGATATGGTTTATGGTTGATTAATGCGAGTTCTCACATCATGCTAATTAATTTTCTTTGTAAAAATTGAGGTCCAGTTTTTTCGAACAAGAAGGGTTTAATGAGGACATGGGAGCAAAGTGTGGCCCACACTTGGCCTTAGTGGGACCCACGCATGGAGTAATTTATGGAAGATGCAATGTTATGTGGGTTTAATAAGGGTCTTATAGGGGAACATTTATTTTATGTGTCTATGTAATAAAGCCAATAGTGCCAAGATTTTAGTTGTTCTTTTTGTTTAGAATAATCCCATTTTTTATGTTTAGCCAAGTTTTTTAAAGGGAAAAACTTGCCCTTTGGCTTGATTTTGGTATCATTAGATAAGTTATTCAATTACCTTTATAACAAAACCAAGATTGCACAAATCCGATGTGATTTGGGAAAGTTATGATGAAATTACTAAGGGAGTTGTAAAACGATAATAGTGTTTATTTTTTATAAAGTCTTAAATTTTAGTTGTTAATGAGTTTTTAGAAAGGTTTATGTTTTAGAAAACTTGACTAGAAAGTTTAGGATTTTTAGGCAGTTTCCAATTTTAGCAAGTTTTTAATTGTTTAAGGTTGGAAGCCTATTTAGAGGCACCTATCCCTACTAGGCTACTACAATGAAATTGATTGATTAAAAAAAAAAACAAAAAATCTTTACTTTCTCTCTACAAGAGGGGATAATTCTCTCTTCTCCAAGCTATGGTGCCAAAATTGGAAACCTTAGTTGGAGATTTCCAAGGGGTATCTTTCTCTTTCTCTCTCTTCTCTTTTTTTCTCTCTTTCATTCTTCTTCTTTTCTCTCTTTCTTTTATATCTTTGTTGTTTATTGGTTTTTCTCTATGAAAGACCAATCTTCTCAAATATTTCTTGAACCTTTTAATACTCAAACTTCTAAATTAGTTTTCCTATCTTTTTTGAAATTCTTTGATTTGAACCATCTAATCTTATCAGAATTTCATGAAATTTTAACTAGAGAACCCTTAAACACATCAAAAACTATCCAAAAATTTTTATAATTTTCTGATGCATCAGAGGGGTAGTTTGGTAATTTTTTTAATTTTTGCCCAAAATTACAAAAATACCCTTTTAGGTCTTTTTCCATATTTTATTCTTCTTTTCTATTTATTTTCATTCTAACTTTATTCTATCATTTTATTTCTTGATTTCCCCTATTTTGTGGCTACTTAATTGTTTTAAAATTCAATTATTGAAATATCTTGCTTCTACACTTTGAATCTCATAGTTATTTGAGTCTCTTGGGATTATTCTATATCAATTTTTTGTATCATTTTACCTTGTGTTACATCACAAAGCAAAAAAAACACACCAACAGACCCTCAACAAGGAGGTGAAGGCCAAAAGAAAACAAAACAACCAACAAAACAAGGAGAAAAAGAGCCCACAAGAAAACTAAACATTACATTTCCTCACACCAAATGGAATCTCACTCCCTCTCTACAAAATTTTCCCAAATTGAAATCCAATCCAAAGGATTCTATAGATATATATAAGAAGATCTCCACATGACTCCTCATCTTACCCTCAAAGATCCTAGAATTCTTTTCCGGTCAAAAACCCTAACTTATGACCTACGAAAGGTAAGACCAAATAATTAAAGGTATTCCTCCAAATCATGAATCCACTAACCCGAAATCACATCACAAAAATGAAAAAGAAAGGACCGTGAAATACTAAGGTGTGAGAAAAAGAAACCCCAAATCAAGTGCACCAAAGAATAGTGAGCAAAAATATGATTCATAGATTCCTCCTCCTTCAGGCAAAAAACGCATGTATTAACCAAATTCCAACCCCTACTCTACAAATGATCAATAGAGAGAATTTTATCCAAAAAAAGCATTCCACATAAAAAAGAGACTTTTAAAGGGATACCTAGAGTCCAAATGCTTTTATATGGAAAAGTTGAGGACCTATTCCCAACCATCTCCAAATATAAGGACTTAGAAGTAAATCTTCCTTTCCTATAAATAACATTGTCCCAACCATCTCCTAAATTAGGATTCGGCTTTAAACCCTCCAAAAGACTCAGTATCCTACACAATTCTCTCATCTCCCAATTATTTAAATTTCTACGAAGCCAAAGAATCCAAATATTACCTAACACATCAAAGGAATTCGCCACCAAAACCTTGGGATTAGCCGCCAAAGAAAAAAGGATTCTAAAAGATTCCTTGAAAGGAGCCTCTCCCACCCATCTATCCTCCAAAAATTTAATATCTCTACTCGACCCCAGCTTAAACCAAATAAATTTCCAAAAAATATCTCACCTTCTAGATAGATTTCCAAATGCAACAACCATGCCTAACCAGCACCTCCTTCATTTCCCAAATAGAAGACAACCTAAATCTTGTCACCACGATCTGATGCCAAAGGCTCTCCCTCTCAATCTCAGATCTCCAAAGTCATTTAGCCAACAATGCCTTCCTATGATCTCTAATTGATCTCAATTCAAGACCACCATAACTTAAATGTTGACAGATCGGTTGACAGATCGTATTCCAATCCACAAGGTGATACCTATGATGCTCATCCAAATCATTCCATAAAAAATTCCGTAAAAGAGCCTCGATACTTGTGGCCACTGAACCTGGGATGGTAAAAAGGGAGAGATAGTAATTAAGAATGGAGGCCAGGGTGGCTTTTAACAAAATCAATCTTCCACTTTTGGATAAAATATCGACTTTCCAAGAGTCTAACCTCAAGGTGATTCTTTCAAACATCGGATCCCATATAGCCTTTAACTTGAACTTAGCCCAAAATGGAAGCCTAAGATTAGACGACAGTAAAGTACTAATTTTACAACCCAAGATCTAAGCCAAACTGTCGATATTCAAAACATCATCAACTTGGAATAACTCACTTTTTCCCAAGTTGATATTTAACCCTGACACTACTTAAAAAACGCAGAGAACACATTTCAAGAAACACAATTGTTGGTCATCCGTATCACCAAAAATCATGGTATCATCCGCAAATTACAAATGGGAAATCCTACATTCTCTTGCACCCACCAAAAACCTTGGAATATACTCTCCTTCAGCCTTCCTAATCATTTTACTCAAAACCTCGGAGACCATGATAAGTAAAAAGGGGGGAAAGAGGGTCACCATGCTTCAATGCTCTCGAGCTTCCAAAAAATCACGCAAGACAGCCATTAACCATGACTAATTGGGGCCTCCAACTATCTCTCAAGTCATTCTAATATTTTCATTTGTTTTAGTGTTGTTTGCCTTTGTCAGATTATTTGAACATGGTCACCTTGGCTTCTGCTAAAGAGTGGGATAGGTCAAAAGACAATTCCCAATTGGTAAGACAACATCTTGATGGAGATCCTAAACAATATTTAAAGACCTATTCTAGACGAAAGAAGTCTAATCAGCAAGCCTTGATATGGCATGATGATGGGTCTTGGGATCTCATTTGAGATTAGTAATTTCTTTGTATTTTTATTATTAACATGATTTTTTGGGCATTCAAGGTATTTTTGTCATTTTTACTAGTAAGATATGGGGTCCATTCATTAGGTTTTGTTTTTAAGTCTTCTTTTAGTAGTTTTAAAATTTCCATAGGTTTTATTTAACCACCAAAAAAAAATTCCCTAGGTTTTGGTAAGTTGGTAGGAAGTTACAGAGGTTTTTAGCACACTTTTTTGAGCAGGAACAGTTTTGTAATTTTGTCCAATTGGGTTAGATGCCCACCTATTGGAACATATAAATAGTTCTTATAACTCCAGTTTTAGGGCATAAAGAAATGAATATTGAATATTAGTTGCTAACATTGGTTGGTTGAGTGATTCCCAAACACTAGGAATGATTCCTAGAAACCCTAGAGTGATTCTCGGTTTCTTCATCCATAAAGTAAGCATACGACAAATTTTGTTGCATCGTAAATCATCCATATGACTACAAGATAAACCTCTCTTGAAGTTCAAAGTTCTTTTCTTTTTCCTTGTTAATTTCCATACACGTATTATTGAGTTTTCTAAATTCTACCCCACTGGATTTTCTGAGACTAAACCTGAGTTTTGCTTGTTTTATATACTTTTACTAATATGTTTGTCTTCAAATTTAGAGGGTTAAATCTTCATTCTTACCCTATAATCCTGCAAAGTCCATCTTAATTAAAGAAGCCTAACTCTATTTTTTGTTGTGCCCTAATTCCATGGATTAAAATATCAGGACAATCCATGTCTGGATCAAGTAATCCTTGAAAGGAGCGGTTGATCTAGTGTGGATAGGTTGGTCTGGATCGCCCACTTATAACCCACATTTGGTTGATCCCTTATGTCGAGATCGTCAATACTAGGTTGGATCAGCAAATCCCTTATATCGGGATCGCCAATACTAGGTTAGATTGGTTGATCAAATTAAGTATTGATAAGGATCACCCGATCCTTTAAAAGGATAGGCCGATCCAATTTGAAGGGTGATCTTCATAAGGATTCCGGATCGGCTCAGGCCAATCCTAATCTAATCCGAACGATCCTTGCCAAAATAGGCCGAAACCATGCCTAATCCTGTCCAACATTTAGATATTCTAAATTCCGTCATTCTGTAATCATTTGATACCATATTTTGAGGGTTACTTCTAGTTAGTTGGACCTTGTTTAGAATCCTATTGGGCTCATAACCCCCACGAAATCTGCGGCGCAAGGCCATCCTGCATTAGTTTGGTATTAAAGCTTTTTGTCCTGCATCACATCTATATCTACATGTGTGTGTGTTTTCTTTTTTTATGTATCAAGCATGTATTAAACAAGCAAGCACTCTAGGTAGAAGTTGAGCTTAGCTAGTTCATCAAGTAGATCTAGCCAAGTGATGCAAACAACATCATGTGACTTATGTATATACCACCACATAAGAGGGCACGATTTAAATTTGCATGTTACGTGAGGTCAATTCAAATTTTGTAAGGGGTGGGTAATTTTGTAATATAGCTAATAGTGCCATGGTTAGTTTAGTTTTTTTTTTTTTTTTAGTTATAATCTCATTTTCACTTTGGACCCAATTTTTCAATGGCCAAAACTTGACTTTTTTGTTTGATTTTGGTGTCATTAGATAGGTTATTCAGTTACTTTTTTAACGAGACCAAGATTGCGCAAATTCGATGTGATTTGGGAAAGTTATGACCAAATTATTAAGGGGGTGTCAATATAAACAGGAATAGTATTATTTTTTATTATTTATAAAGTCTTTTAGTTGTTTTAATTTTTAGGAAAGTGAGTTTTTATAAAGTTTTATGTTTTAGGAAAACTTGGCTTGCAAGTTTAGGATTTCAAGGAAGTTTCCAATTTTAGCAAGTTTCTTATTGTTTAAGGTTGCTATTTAAAGGCACCCCCTCCTATAATTTTACAATGAAGTTGATTGATAAAAAAATCTTTATTTTCTCTCTACAAGAGTGAGAATAATATTCTCTTCTCCAATTATGGTGCCAAGATTGGAAACCTTGGTTGGTGATTTCCAAGGGCCATGAGGTTGGTGATTTCCTCATAAGGTATCTATCTCTTTCTCCTTATTTGTCTAAACAAGACTTAGGTTGGTGATTTTCTCAATGTAATCTTCTTTTTTATCTTTCGTTTTTATTCTTCTTGAACTTCTATTAAAAAAGCTTTAATTTTTTTTGAATTTGTTTAATTTTACCTACCAAAACTTATCAGAATTTCATGAAATTTTAACTGTAGAACCATTGAACACGTCACAAACTACCTTAAAAATTTCGGAACTTTTTGACGTGTTATAGGGGTATTTCGGTAATTTTTTGGATTTTCAGTCCCAAATTATAGAAATACCCTTTTGGATTCTTTTCTCCTATTTCTTTCTCTCTTTCTATTGTAATTTCTTCTAATCCCTTTTCTATCATTCTATTTTTTGTTTTATCTTATTTCATGGTTACTTGTGATTAAAATTCCAATTATTGATTCTATTTGCTTTCGCACTTTAATTCTATAATTATTTGAGGTCTTGGAGATTATTGATTATATTTTTTGTTTTATCATATTTCATGGTTACTTGTGATTGAAATTCTAATTATTTATTTTATTTGCTTCCGCACTTTAATTTTATAATTATTTGAGGCCTTGGAGATTATCCTACATCAAGTTTGGTATTTTTCCCTTTTGTTCTACATTAAATTTGGTATCGATGCCAGGTTCCAACTAGTCCCTACTTACTTGGGTTCCTTGAGGAGCTAGAGGAGATATTCTGAAAATGACTCTAACCCTGAAATTTATGGAATCCCTGAAGAGATGAGATCGTTCTTTTAGTGAATACTGAATTCGTTTTTCCTTCTAGAAAGACAATTAAAATAGTGATTAGTGGTTGGACTAATAAAACCTTATTTCTACATCTTTTGTTGAAGGGCTCGTACAAGATCCGAAAAATCAAAGCTATTGTAGATATGTTAAGGACCATGTTGATGTTATTCTGTTCCACCACAAAAACTATTTCGACAGTACTGAATGCCTAGTGTGTGATTTCCCTTTAACTGATACGTCAATGATTTTAGGCTGGTGATGGATTGAGGAGAGAAAAATTACTTTTAATAAGGAGAACTAAGTGTTTGACTTTATAACCATGATGTATTGTATTATCTCCGACTCAAGCCTACTAAGAAGGTTCCATTTGTGGTAAGCGGCAGTGTGCAAAATTCCATAGATAAGAAGACAAAAAAGAGCTTTGATGCAATTAAGGAAGAATCCAAGATAGAAACCAGTGAACCTCCAGATCGAACTTTGTTCAAATTAGAGCTATATAATGAAGAAGGAAAGCCTATAGCTAGTGAGGAGGGTGAGGATTGTATTACGGAAGTTGTTAACTCCAAGCCTCTTATTATAGAAGATGAAGCTGGACAAAAAAATGTAGAAGTTTTGAGGTGGAAGTTCAGGAAAATGAAACCAAGACCACAAATGAGGACATTAGTGTGGAAGAGGTTGATATGACTAGTGATGATCAGTTTAATGAACTAGTAAAGTCTACAGATGAGTGTTTCTTTGTTGTCCTAGTTTGTGACCAACTACCTGATGATGATGTTTCAGGTCCAGTTCAGAGTGAGATTTAGTATATTTTCATTGCTACTCAGCTCCTGACTCAATGATGGTTCTCGGGATTGCTTTTCCAGTGCATGTTCAGAATGATGAGTACTATGAGGTGTTTCCTTTATCGGTTGTTTATCAGGAGGCAATTACTTATTCTGAAGTCTTTCTTATATCAGACATTTACAAGAGGATGAGTTTACATCACAACCTGATAGTTGGAGGTTACAGTTCATGGTTGATTGGTGCGAATTGTCACATCATCCAGATTATTTTCCTCTGTAAAACTCAATGTCAAGTTTTTTCAAACAAGGGGGGTTTGCTGAGGACATGGGAGTAAGGTGGTGCTACACTTGGCCTTGGTGGAGTCCATGCATAGAGCGATTTATGGTAGGTACAATGTTATGTGGGTTTAATAAGGATATTATAAGGGGGTAACGTTTATTTTATGTGTCAATGTAATAAGATCAATAGTGCCAATATTTTGGTTGTTTTTTCTTAGAGTAATCCTGTTTTTGATGTTTAGCACACTTTTTCAAAGGGCAAAATTTGTCTTTTTAAGTTGATTTTGGTGTCATTAGATAGATTAATCAGTTACCTTCCTAATGAGACCACAATTGCACA
>JAOXJP010231558.1:0-10610 GCA_025762735.1 Platanus orientalis | reverse complement strand
GTATATTATATATAATACATATTATATATATATATATATATATATATATAAGTGCGGGCCTCGGGCCGGGCCGAGGTTAGCCCAAGCTTGACCCTCAATAAAAGTGTGGGGCTCAGGCCCTCACTGAGCCTAACTTGGGTTGGGCTTTTTCGGGTCAATTTTGAGAGCCGGACTCGGGCGGCCCGGCCCGGCCATGCCCACCCCCTACCTTTAATCAAAACAAATCCACTACTGTAGCTTAAAGTGTGGCATGGCAATTCAAAAAGTGAAAATTTCCCATCAAATTTGATTTTTTTTTGGGAAAATGCACCTCTGTTAGGGTGGCTACAGCATCAATCTTCTGTGTGGAAGACTCAGGGTCGAATCCCTTTCTATGCAGTGCACTGTGAATTGCCTGCTCTGGTTCTCCCTAGGCGGCTCAGTCCGGGTCCTCCCACCTTATGCAGCTGTCGATGTTGTGTAGGTCCAAGTGGCCAGACCAAAAAAAGGTAATTTTTTGGACACATTGCGACACATGCTACACTTTAAGCTGCAATAGAGGTTTTGCTCTTAATTTGAGAGAGAGAGAGATCCTTTTTATTAATCACCAAGACAAAGAACAACCCTCTTTATTAATCACCAAAACAAGGCCTTACACTCCATACTAAAGAGGCGTGTTCCACTACTAAACTAAACTCTTAGAGATATGTTGGTTTAGGGAGGGGAGGTGCAGCTCTAACTTGAGCACAATAGTTCTTTAGCAATGGGGGAAACAAAGGGTTGAAGGGAAACATTTTGGGCCAGCAACTCTCGTTAATTTCTGTAATTGCCTTGCAACAAGCGGGGCCGAGCGGGCGGATTTGGCCGTGCAAAAATGTGTCCATCACCTCTTCCACACAACCTTCTATGCTTCGAAAAGATGACCAGCACTGCTTCACCTCTGCGTCTATCCCCGGTGGTAAAAGCCCGATGAAAGGGAGTCCAAAGGTAGCCCCGGATGCAGTTGACATAGCTGCGTATGCTACTACAATCACTAGTATCGAAGACATCATTCCTACCCTCTTCATCTTGGTTGCAAGCAAACCAGACCTTCTTACTAAACTGAAGATTATTGGAAATGGGTGTTGTTGGTTGGGATATAGTAAAGATTGTAAGGAGGGTGGATACTTATAGGGTTGGAAAATGTTGGTGTATGAGTTCGAAACGGTTGCTTTTACTCTCTTTTTTAACTTTGAAATAAGTTCTTCAATCCTAACGCTCTGAAATGGGCTTTATGGTGCAACTCCAACCAACATAAATGGTATTTTATCCTTAGAATAATTATTATTATAACGGAGGTTTCCAGGCCTCTTAGAACACTTGACTAGTCCTCGGGGCACATTGTTTTTTTTTTGTTTTTTTGTTTTTTACAAGTAAGTGGGTCCCAAGGGGTTGTGTTTCAAACTCAGGACCAAGGTGGCAATTTGTGTTGGTGGGTCAGGTCGGGTCGTGTCATGTCAAGATATGGGTATACGGCTATTTGGCTCAACCCAAACTCAATCCATTTATTAATCGAGTCAAAATGGGTCAACGTGCTCTGACCCAATCCTGTTGAAGCAATCCACCGAGTATTGGTTTGAGGTGGTGGTTGGCAGTGAGATTGAGATGGATTTCTATGGCCTTGTGGGATCTGGTGTTGACTTGCAAGAGAAGAGAGATGCCCTCTTGAATTAAATGGTTGACCATTTCCATGGCCACGAAAAAAAGAATTCTGCTCCTTCCAGTGTTGATCAGTTGAGTAGCAGGGGAAAAGTTTGGGTTAATACTTCCTTTTTCCTCAGTATCATTTCCAATTTTCTGAAGATCATAACTTTGAAGAGTAGTAACAAACTATTTGAACATTGGAAATGGGGGTTTTGATAGCATCGTTATAACAACTGCGTCATATTTCTTAGCAAGATAATGAGAGTGGAACAGTTTTACCTTCATTAGATATAACTGTAGAGCATTGCAGATTTTCTTGAACTTCATGAGAAATTCACCTAATAAGGGTGTGGTTTCTTTCTTGTACATTTGACGTTGTTGCTTCAATTGGAGTTCTCTTTCCTGGGTTGCTTGATAGTTAATTTATTCTAAGAAATTTCATACTTCTTGTGAGGTATTCATGCCAATAACGTGGTTAAGGGCTTCTTCCGAAAGCATGCCTATGATCTAAATATGTAGCAATAAATTAACGTGTTTCCTTTTTTCAAACTTTGGGTTTGGAATTTCTTCCTCTGATTCTGTCTTCTTCATTGGTGTAGGCACATCTTTACTAAAATGATCCAAGAGTTCAAAACTCTGAATCAAGGGGAGATTCTACATTCTTTATATAAGATAGTTGGTAGCTTTGATCTTAACAGAAACTATTATGATGAGATGATGAAGATTGATAGTAGATAGAAAGAGAGACGTTGATGATCCAGCCATTTGTAGTGTGTATGAGAAATCAAGGCTTTGATACTATGAAGAATTTCGAGTCTTGGTTTCAAAAGAAACAAAGGAGCCTTCACAAAAATGTGGTAAGCTTTTCTCTTAAGTTGTTATTAAATATATTTAGATATTTGAGATAGTATTCGTGTACATGCCAAACCAAGATCTCCAAGAATAAGAAACTACCTAAGAGAATATTAGAGAATAAGAATCTACGTACCCAGAAGAGATAAATCCTATCTACCCAATGATTTTAGGAAGCCCATGCATGTAAGCCAAAATTTATTCTCTCAGGCTTTAAAAGTGAATCTCTCTTTATACAGTTGGAACCATGGGTTCCGAAACCACCACAATTGACCGACTAAAGTCTCATATTGAAGATCAAATCAATGCCATGCCACAAGATGCTGCTGTTCCTACTTTGGATGTTGAAGATCAAATCACTATTGATACTTCTATTATAGATGAATCAATGTCTGATGTGGTATCTCATGGTATTAGTGGTTCAGACTCTACCTTATCTTCACTGTCCCAAGTGCCAGCTTCACAAGGCACTCTTTACATTGATCTGCCTATGAATACTACACCATCCACTTCAACACCGTTACCTTTAGCATCATTAGCTGTTAATGTGCATCTTATGATTATTAGATAAAAAAGGCTCTCGTTCTTGATTGTCTTGTAGCCTATGGATCCAACTGAATCAAAAAGTATTACATTTGCACTTCAAAGTTTGCAATGGGTAGCTGCTATGGATGAAGAAGTTATTGTTTTGCAACAACATCACACATGGAACTTAGTTCCTAGACAGCTGAATATGAATGTTCTTGGATCTCACGGGGTTTTGAAGACTACGCCCAAGTTAGATGGCTCACTTGAACTCTTTAAAGCAAGGTTAATTGCCAAAGGTTACAACCAACTAGTTAGTATAGATTTTGATGAAACTTTTAGTCCTATTATTAAGTGTAGTATTATTCGTATAGTTTTTTCTATTGTTACTATCTGTGGGTGATCTATTAGACAACTTGATGTAAAAAAAAAAAAAAAATGTTTTTTTACATGCATGCTCATCTTAAAGAAGTTGTCTATATAGTACAACCACCTAGTTATTTTGATCCCAACCATCCAAATCATCTTTGTTGTCTTCATAAAACTATTTATGGTGTCAAACAAGCTCTAAGATTTTGGTTTGATCATTTTAGTTTGTTTCTTCTTCATATTTGTTTCTTTTGCATAAAAGTCGACTCCTCTTTATTTGTTTTCCATTTCAATATTGATGATATTTTTCTGTTATTAGTTTACATTGATGATATTATTGTTAGCAATAATAAATCATCTCTCTTGTCTCATTTGGTCTCTCATCTTCGTTCTAAATTCACCATGAAAGATCTTGGTCCTATGCATTATTTCTAAGGTATTGAAGTCCTTCCATTTTCTAGTGATCTCTTTTTTTTCTCAACATAAATATACCCATGAAATCCTTACCAAAGCCTCTATGTTTGGCTGTAAACCCATTGGCAAGTCTCTTGCTCAAAAGTATAATCTACACTTTGTTGATGGACCTTTGGCTGATGCTACTAACTATTGAAGTATTGTGGGTGCTCTCTATTATATCATACTTGGCTAGATTTGTCTCATGCTGTTAATTTGGTGTGCCAATTTATGCATCAACCTAGTGTTTTTCACTTTTAAGCGTATTTTACGATACTTACATGGTATTGGATTATAGTCTTCGCTTACTTTTCATTATTCATTAAATCTTTGTGGTGTTTTGGATGTTGATTGAACATTTGTCCTATTGATACTACGCAATCTATTACTGGATATTGTGTTTATCAGGGTGTTAATTGTATTACTTAGGTCTTCAAGAAACAAGCTATTGTTTGTCATAGTGTTGAGGCTAAATATTGTGCAATGTCTTCCACTGCTTCTAAACTCACTTGGATCACTTGCCTTCTTCGAGATTTTGGAGTTCATCTACACACTCATCCAGTTTTATTCTCTGGCAATATTGGTGCTCTTTATATGATGGTGAATCCAGTGTTCATACTCGTGCCAAGCATATTGAATTAGATTGTCATTTTGTTCATGAAAGGGTCGCAATTGTCTCTCTTATCACGTGATATGTTCATTCACATTCTTAGATTGTTGATATCTTTACGAAAGTCTTGTCCAAAAGATCTTTTCATTCCTTGTGGATCAAGCTTGGAGTGCAGTCTCCTACACCTTCTAACTTAAGGAGGAGTGATAAAGGAAGAATTTAGTCAAGGAGAGTGATAAAGGAAAACTTTAGTCATTTGGTTATGGTGATTGTGAGGCCCATGTGAGACCCATAGATCTAGTAGAGACAGCTTTAATTTTCTTCTAAAGCTTATGAGAATAAGTCTTGGATTACATGCATGGGAATTTTTAAATCATGGGGTAGATAGGATTAATCTCTTTTGGGTAGTTTTCCATTCTCTAATATTTTCGTAGGTAGTTTCTTATTCTTGGAGATCTTAGATATTGGCATATACAATGGCTATTATGGATACCTAAATACATTTAATTTAATAAAATTTTAGAGAAGAGCTTCACGTTTTCATGAAGGATCTTGTTGGGTTAGTGTCTTGTATTCAACCCGAGATATAACTTGGACAGCTATCCGAAAAAATACCAAATATGATCCAGTTGCCGAAATTCTTGACTCGTATTTTGTATCTGATTTGGGGTCCGGATCTGACTCATGGAAATTAGGGTTTTGGGGGTTTATATTTGGGGGGTTTCTCAATTTCCGAGTCACCGCATTGTTCATTGTAATCTCTGTTTTTTTTCGACATAGTGAAAGGTTTATCTCTGTTTTCGCCCATGGAAGTTGGCTTCAGGCCAAATCACATAAATCGTCTTGTTCTTGCTGTGTGTGATTGCTATTCGCATTATTTTGTCTCTTCTACTTTGTTGCATACGATCCCAAATCTAGATTTCCATAGAATGGATCCTTTATTCATTTCAAAACCAAGACTTGAAATACGTCAATATAATGAAGCCATAATGTTTTATGGTGTTTTTTTTTTTTTTTTTCTCATTTCTATTTATTTTCAATTATTTGGAACGTATAATAGTTCTTGAGTCAAAACTCATAAATCAGACCTGGAACTATTCCCAACCTATTCAGCAAAAATTTGGACCCTTTAACATAGACTTGATCGGTTCCAATCACATGGATCAGCTCTGGCAATGGGTGAGTTCATGCTTAGAGCAAATTATGTTGACCTAGAATTTAACTCGGCCTGACCCAAATAACAATCTTTAGAACTCAAATAAATTTCAAAACCCAACAACAATCTTGCAAACCAATAAAGAATATTTAGAATTTCAAGGACTAGCTTAGAATCCCAACAATTTGAAAAGTGTGTACGTGTTGCACTACATACGCATCCACACTTTATGCTGCAGTAGGGGATTAGCTCTCAATTTTAACCAGGTCAAGAGAGAGAGAGAGAGAGAGAGAGAGAGAGAGAGAGAGAGAGAATCATTATTAATCACCAAGAGAACAACCCTCTTAATCACCAAAACCAGGTCTTGCACTCCATACTAAAGAACCATATTTATTAATCACCAAACAAGGCCTTGGACTCCATACTAAAGAGTTATCTTCCACTACTAATCTAAACTCTGCGAGATGTTGGATTACGGAGGGGTGGTGTAGCTCCCAATGGAGCACAATAGTCCTTTAACAATGGGGGAAAGAAAGGGTTGAAGGGAAACATTTTGGGCCAGCAACTCTCGTCAATTTCTGTAACTGCCTTGCAACAAGCGGGGCCGAGCGGACGGATTTGGCCGTGCAAAAATGTGTCGATCACCTCTTGCACACAACCTTCTATGCTTCGAAAAGATGACCAGCACTGCTTCACCTCTGCATCTATCCCAGGTGGTAAAACCCCGATGAAAGGGAGTCCAAAGGTATCCGTGGACACCCTGGATGAAGTTGACATAGTTGCGCATGCTACTACTACCATTAGTATCAAAGTCATCTCTCCTACTCTCTTCATCTTAGTTGCAAGTAATAAACCAGACCTTCCTACTAAACTGAAGATTATTGGAAATGGGGGTTGTTGGTATAGACGTAGTTGTGAGGATGGTGGATACTTATAGGGTTGGAGAATGATGTTGTATTTGTTTGAAACGGTAGCTTTTACTCTCTTTTTTATCTTTGAAATAAGTACTTCAATCCAAACGCTCGAAAATGGGCTTTATGGTGCAAGTCCAACCAAAATAAATGGCATTTTATCCAATTTGAATTGTCAACCAGAGGATGGGTTGAGCTGGCCTAGGCCTAGCTTCTTTTATCGTGGAGATACCTTAGGTTAACTTCAGCTCAAGCGTTACCCATTTCGAGACTTTGACGTTTTTAAACCTTTGGAGGTTACGTATGCACTATTTTTGAAATACGTTCTCTTATATATCCCCTTTAAATTTTTATCCACCCTTGACCAACCCTTTAAATATCCATAAGTTATTGTTGGGTAAACTGTGGACTTCCAAATCATGTCTTGTACTCGAGACATGTGTCCTCGGCTAATCTTGACCATCAATGTGTTAAAAATTCATCAAACAAAAATTATATAAATGTTTTAATACTGTTAATGATGGATTATCTAATCCAGCTTCATATGGAACTATATCTACACTGGTGTGAATCAATGTCTATAATTTTTAAATCTAATTGCTTCACTATTTGGCGGTTTACGTTTTTGCAACTTATTTTTTAAGATGACCCTTTAATTTATTCACTAGAACAACTATGAAAAGGGTACTTTTGATGTTGTCTACAATATAAAAATCCAATCTCTTCTTTCCTTATCTACAGCATGGAAGCTAATTCTTAACTCACCCATTTTTCTTTTATCCTCCACTCCTAACATATCTATGTGGTTTTATTGTATATATGAATTTTTGGATGATAACAAATCATAAACCCTAAGCTAGTACCCGATTCCTCTCTTGTTAAACATTAACATTTGAACCTTGATTACCATTTTTAATATTAAAAGTTGGAGAATTGGAGTTTAAGTAAATACTAATTTAAGTATTGAAGGTTATGCATATAAGAGCAAGGTTCATAGTACCCTCTACTATGTCTTGTAACCATATTGAGTGAAATAATTCATTTTGGTTTTGCAAAGCATTTGAATGAAAAAGTTTCTCACCTAATAGGTATATTATCTCACGTGTTTACCTAATGCAGCACTAGATTTTTTTTTTTTTAATTTGGTGCCTCTTCTTTTTGGGTACTTACTCATTTGGACACTTTTTTTTTTACTGTTTTAACCATATACACCCACTTTTTCATTTGAAATATTTTTACGATTTTAACCCTACACATCCCACCCTTTCTGTGTGGGATATGAGGGGACAGACAAAATATGTGTAGAAGATCCTCTACCATATTTATTTTCAATTTTTTGGAATGTGTACTAATTCTCGAGTCAAAAGTCAAAACTCATAAATCAGATCCGGAACTCTACTACCCAACCTATTCAGCCAGAATTTGGATCCTTCAACACAGAATAGCCAGAATTTTGGATCCTTTAACACAGACTCGGATCGGTTCCCATCACATGATCACCTTTGGCTTGGGCTTGCACTCCCAACCAACATGACCTCTACCAGATGCAAAAGCAGATATCCATGTATGTTGCACACTCCATCTCATACGCCACATTTGATCCTATGTGACCTTCACAATCATTGGCACAAAAAACTAAAATAATTCATTCGGAGTGAGATAAGATGGAGCCCATGAAGCACTAATCCTAAGCACAGTTTCTAATCTATTATATCACCAATAATAATAATAATAATAATAATAATAAAAACCATAACAGACAAACAAACATTCTTCTCCGACGAACAAAATCTATCAGAAGAACAAGATTCCCATCCACCAAAACCACATACGAAAATTATTTGTTTCCTCCATTTGAAGAATAAAATAAGGTATAATGGAGAAGCTAATAATAATATAATAAACACAGCTATCATTATTATCAAACCATAGCTAGCATTATATCAATGGCTCACAAGATGATGTAGACGACATAGATAAATCTCATCATTCTCCTTCCAATCTTCTACAGAAACCCTTAAGGCCCACCAACGTATATTGTTCATAATTAGCATCAGGAGCCCAAAACTTCTGAGAGGAAGATAAACCCTAGAGACCCAGCTATAAAGATGTCAAAATTTGGATAAGAAAACCAAGACCCACTAATATATGGTCTTGGATCTCATCGTAAGCTACAAATGGTGGAGCTTTTAAGGACCCAAGAATTGGGGTTTCAAACAAGCTATGAACTACCTCTATTACTAACTAAATATCCTCCATTCACGCAGCTGGAGCATAGTCATAATCATCATTATCATCGTCACCATCACCTTCCAAGGATGCAGAAGGCTCATAGTGGTCTCCTTCCGTCGATGCAGCAGGAACATAGTCGTAATCATCATCACCATCATCGTCCCCATCTGCATGGCTCTTGCACCAGGAACTAACAATCTTTGAAATTGGAAACATTCTTTTTCTTAATGGGGGTATAGAAAGAGAGAATTTGGGCCGATAAAAGGGACTGTAAAGACTCAGAAAACAAAATATAAAATGGGCTTTGTGTGGTTTGATTGAATTTGAATGGAAGAGAGATGATGCTTAAATAGAAGGCAAAGCAGATGGCAGACTCGTTGTGGCACAAGTTAGCCACGTGGGGAGCGTGGAGGAATGCTTGAAATTTGTGTGAGGCGCAACACCATCGACATGTGGCACCATTTGTGATATGCCAAGTAGTAAATCCAAGTGACACTTTGGCAATCACGATTGCTTAGCTGCCCGTGATTACATTTGATGGAGAGTACGGCCTTTTTGGGTTTTCGATTGCCTTACAAAATAAAAAGGTGCAGATTTTTATAGGAAAGTGGAAAGCAGTGGATGCCAAAACATTTTGAAATGTGGGGATCAGTCTAGTACACGTCTCATGGTCGCTTGGACAAGATAAGTCCTGGGTATCTTAGATGTTACATGGGTTCTTGCCCCTTGGAGTTTAGAGGGGAAGAAATCACCTGCGACGCCTCCTTGTGAGCCGCCCCATGCAGCAAGACACAAGGGGGGTGGGGCCATTCACTTTTGGATGACACATCACCCCTTGGAGTGGGTGGTAGGCGAGCCTTCCCTGCAATATTTGAAGGGGTGATATCCTCTGCAATGCTCGGGAGCCGAGACAGAGGGGGGGGGGGAATCAATTCACTTTTTGGGGGTGAAGTGACAACTCCAAAAGTGAATTGATTCCCTCCTCTGCCTTGGCCCTCATGCGTTGCAGAGGATATTTGAAGGCTTGGCTTGACAAAAGGATATTTGAGCCAAGCTTAGAAGCTGGATGGAATTTTTTTTGGTAAGTAAATAAGATTGTGTTAAAATATATATATAGTTTCATTGATATTAAATTTCATGGTTGCAAAACATTGTTTCATGGTCCACAATTTTTTGTAGCCAAGCGGATAATTTCTTGTCCAGTTAATGCAACTAAGACAAGACACACCATGCTTAGCTAATACATGGGTTACATTATTCTTGTTCCTACTAACATGTTGAAACCAAACAGTTTCAAAGTTTCATAGTAACTTTTGCGGTCCAAGATGCAAAGTCTGATTTCATTTGAGCATTCCTCCATCCCCCTATTAAGAGCATTGATGACTTCCAATGAATCTCCTTCCACAACCACATTCTTGAGTTCTATTGCGTGAACAGTTTTTAGTCCCATTAAAGCGATTTCACATTCTACTAGTATTGGTGAGCATAGATTTTTCCTCCCTGTTCTAAGTATAAGTGTTACTCCTTTTGCATCTCTAACAATAACTCCAAATCCATCTTTCTGATTGGTAGTAGAAAGAGCTCCATCAAAGTTGATCTTAATCATGTTAGATTGTGAAGGGTCCTAGTGAACTTCATTATCATCATTCTCAAATTGGTAATAGTGGGACTGGATTAGGGCTGTCAACTATTTGCCTAAGCATCCATATTTGATTTGCATTCAATTCGATTAAGATGAATATGGATATTTATACATCTGCTCTGATTAATATTTAACCATTTGTGTATGTGTGTATATATATATATATATATATATATATATATATATATATATATATAT
>JAOXJP010231557.1:0-10610 GCA_025762735.1 Platanus orientalis | reverse complement strand
GAGTAAGTTTTGTATAACTACTTACTTAAACTTCTTTTCCTACTCTTCAAGAAGATTTTAGAGAAGAACCTCATTGTCCTTTCCTTTATTCTCTGTAAAATGACATAGATATAACATAAATCAAGTAGAATTAGGGGATTCAAGAACAAAACTAGCAATTCTAGAAAGATTTTTAAAGTTGGGAGTGAAACTTACCTAATTTGGGGAAGAACTCTCACACTTAGCTCCCAAATCCTCTAAACCTCTCTAACCCTTTCCCTTTTACTATAAGTGAGGCCATTAGGGTTTTTTTAATCTTATTCATAGGGTTTTGGGTTGATTTGGAAGGGTCTCACACTCCCTAAAATGAAGAAAAATTGATTTAGGTTAAAAAAATGTAATTTGGGTTAATTTGGATCGATCTAGAGGGTATCGGATCGATCCAAAGGGGTATCGAATCGATCGGTAGGGATACCGGATCGATCCGGCACTATTTCATGAAGATTTTTATAAATCTTTGAGATCCTGGATCAATCCAGATAGTGGTCGGATGGATCCACTAAGTGCGAATCCATCCGGCATGGGTCGGATCCATCTGGATGCCCTTTTTCCAGGTTTGACCCCTTTGCACTAAAATGGTCATAACTTTCTCTAGAAAATGCCTTTTTTGTAAACTGTTTGTTGGGTTGAAAACTAGACTTCAAGAAATTTTTAAAAATATATAAATCATACCATAATTCCCTCGGTATTAGTATCAGTGAGCCTAAGAAGTTACCCTAAATACACAAGCCTGTTAGCATAGACACCTTGTGGTAACATAAGCATAACTTCTTCTAGGAAACTCATAATTATACACCGTTTGTTTTTATAAAGTAGACTCATAGATATTTCCATCAAGGTATGGCATGACCTTTAATTATCTTTGGGTTTATGTCAGTGGGCCCACGAAGGTACCCTAAATGCAAAGTTGAGATATCTTTCAAACTTGATAAGGTTCGAGGCCCAACTTTGGTCTTACACTTCTAACTCTGTCCAATGGGTTCCTAAACCATTCTATGGTCTATTTAAACATGTGAAATGATAATTTTATCCTTGTAGGAGTAAAATTATATTTTTACCCTTTAAGTAAAAATGCGGGTCATTACACTTAGAGTGGTTGAGGAACCTTTTGGACCAAGTTAGAAGTGTACAATCCAAGTTGGGCATCGAATCTGTCAAGTTTAAAAGTTATCCTGATTACATATTTGGGATAAATTCATAGGCACATTTACACAAATCCTAAGTGAATTAAAGGTTGACCCATACCTTATTGGAAAGGTCTTCTAGTATACTTTTTAACTCATCAAACGGTTCATAATTCGAAGTTTTCTATAGAAAGTTATGGTCATTTTATCAAGGAGTGTCTGTGTAGGATTTTTTTGAGAGAATTGCGATTGATCATAGATCGCGTGATCGATCACGAAATCCTATTTTGGCCTGATCGATCACGAATTAAGCAGTTGGGTCCTTGGGACATCTCTGGGTGATCCGTGATCGATCACGGATCTCGTGATCAATCATGACACACCCATAAATGCTAAAAAGTTCTAAAATTTACATTTTATGCCATTTTTGATGTGGCTTCACCCATTGGACCCCCATACATGTGAAATTTTGTCTTAAACAAGCTATAACCCTTCTAAACCTTTATTTAGGTCATTTAACCTCTTTAGAATACAAAGAGAGAAAGATTAAAAATGAAGATTCGAGAGAAATGAGAGAATGATCTTCTTCTCTAAGCTTAGGTAAGTTGCTAGAACCTAGATTTAGCCTAAAATAGTTTTAGTTTTCCATTTTCTACCTTATTTTATTTATTCTAACCATAGAATACCTTGTTTACTCATAGAAGGAGGAAGTTTTGACAAAGGCAAGGAAGTTTTAGAGGAGGATTCTCTTCAAACCAAGGATTAAAAGCTTGGATAAGTAGTTATACAAAATATACTTTGTTTATATTTGTTTTAGGTTCTTAAAAGTCTTGTAATGGTAAAATATTAAATCTATGGATGTTTTCTCATATGTTTGTGAATCCCTTTGCTAGGATCTTAGAAACTCCACCTATTGTGGTGATTTGTGATGAAGTTTTATCATTTTATGCTAGGATCTTAAAAATCCCTAATTTATACTATGAAAAAAATGGATTTTCATGTTATCTATGTGTATTTCCCTTAAATGATGATTCTTATGTATTGTGAATGCTTGTAATCTAGGATTCCATAACTCTGTAGTTTCCATAAAGAATATTGATGAATGATTTGATTGATTTCGTATGACTAGTATGACTATTTGAGTTGGTGATGAACATCTCTTACATATGTTGGTTAAAGATGATGTTAGAAAAAAAAACTATGAAGTATGGTGATCTTTATGTAATGATACTAGTTGTTATATATAAATTGCTTAGAAAACTTTATGAAATGATTTAAGTAAGATATGCTTAGAGATGGTGAAGATTGGATTTCACTCTTTAATTTTTTATGAATTCCCTTAATTCTTGCACTCTACATGTTTGATAAAATGCTTCTTAATGTTTTCCTTACTATTTACATATTTCTTGGATGCCTTTGGATTCCTTACATGAGCTTTTTGTTCTCTTTGGTGAATTTCTTCAAATACATGTTGGATTATAGAAATTTGTGATATCTTATGGATTCTCATGTTAGTGAATATAGAAGGCAATAATATATGTCTCTTGTATCAATGATAAAGAACACATCACGTGGTGGTAAATTAAGATGATAAAAAATTAATGATAAATGAAATGAACAATAAACATAAATTATGGAAGAGGATAAGAATGCATAATAATGATAAGCGTAATGACAAACAAATGAATCCTATCATTGGGAATTAATCAACGATGAGTGTTCCTACCACTAGGGATTAATACAATGTGTCAAGTGAATCCTATCATTGGTAATTGCCATTGGGGATATAATATAATGTGGCAATCCTATCATTGGGAGTTAATCAATAACAAGTGGTCTTGCCATTAGAGATATAATACAATGTATTAATCCTATGATTGGGAGTTAATCAACGACAAGTGATCCTATCATTGGGGATGTAATACAATGTATCGATCCTATCATTAGGAGTTAATCAACAATAAGTGGTCCTGCCATTGGAGATATAATACAATGTGTTAATTCTATTGTTAGAATTTAATCAACTATAAGTGGTCTTACCATTAGGGATATACTACAATGTGTCAATCCTATCGTTGAGAGTTAATCAACAGCAAGTAGTCCTGACATTGGGGATATAATACAATGTTTCAAAGTGAACCGGAGTGTAAGAAAGTGAATCCAAGTATAAGTAAAGTATAAAGTAAGTGGAAGAGAAGTATAAAGTAAGTGAAAGATAAGTGTAAAGTGAAAGAAAAGTGAGAGAAAGTGTAAGATAGTGAAAATCAAGTGTAAGAAAGTGAATCAAGGTGTAAAGTAAGTGAAAGAAATGTGTAAAATGAAAGAAAAGTGAAAGCAAGTGTAAATGAAAAGCAAGTGTAAGAAAATGAATCAAAGTGTAAAGTAAGTGAAAGAAATGTGTGAAAGCAAGTATAAGATAGTGAAAATCAAGTGTACTAAAGTGAATCAAAGTGTAGAGTAAGTGAAAGAAAAGTGAGAGCAAGTGTAAAAAGTGTAAGAAAGTGAGACTAAGTATTTAAATAAGCATAAGTAAGTGTAAGGGACCTTAAATGACACATTATTGATAATGAAAACTATGTTAAGAAAGAAGTAAAAGTTCATAAGACACATAAACGGGTGAAACAATTATAAGAAGAATATTATAAGTGTTGTGTGGAAACATAGATCTAGGATCGTATGCAATAGAGAAGAAGAGAGAAAATAACATAAACAGCAATCACACAGCAAGAACAAGATGAGTTGTTCGGCTTGAAGCCTACGTCCACAAGCAAAAATAGAGAGAGAGCTTTCACTATGATAGAAAACAACGATTACAATGAATAGTGCAGTGGCATAGAAATCGAGAAACCCCTAAAATATAGACCCCTAAAACTTTAATCTCCATGGGTCGGATCCGGACCCCAAATTGGATCTATACTACTTGGTTGGTTCCTATTTTCTCTCATTCCTCTTGCTATTTCATAACACACAGGGGGAGAGAATGTAGGGAGAGAGGAATATGGTTATGCACCATAAGTGTGGGATATCACTTAGGGGGAGTGATAACATTTAAGGTGAGGTATATCACTTAGGAGGAGTGATATCATTTAGGGGGAGTACATGTAAAAACCTCTCACATTAAACATGCACTAGAATTTCTCACATTTTGGCATAATGATATGATCTCAATTGGTATATCTCTAAAGGGGAGAGTTACACCTTATAGTAAAATCATATTGACTTATGCTTTTGACAACATGTGCTAAATATTGAATTTTTTTTTGTTGTACCATCCTTGTGACTATAGTTAAATCTATTTTTGCTTAATTCATGTTTCAAGTTATATTTTTCTGAATTAATGCACTTTTTAGAGAAAGGTATATTATTATTGATGTGTTGTGGGAAAGCCATCACATCTTGTGGGAGGACACATCCTTTGTCAACTCTTGTTAAAAAAGGGAAGAGAACTTGACAAAAAAGGAATCTTGGGGTAAATACATGTACTAGGATTAAACTTGTACATTTTATTGTTTTGACATGGAATTGACAAAGGGGGCGATTGTTAGGTCTATGTATTATCACTGTCAATGCATGAAACAAAGTGTGTACATGTAGTGGTCATGTATATAAGACTTTATGATGTAAATTGTATACTTATATAAGTCCAAGTATTAGAGTCTGGGAAAGCAGCAAGAAGAACTCAAAGCTAGAATGGCCATGCCAAAGAGATTCAAGCATCATTAAGGAATCCCAAGTATCAAGTGCAAGCTACCTCAAGGAAATTGGCACATCATTTCTAAGTATAGAAAGGTAAATCAGGTATATAAGACCCAATGGTTGATGTGTGTGTGCTCACGAGACCCCAAGACCATGGTTGATCCTAGGAATCACTTAGAAGACTTAATTAAAGTATAATTGAAATGCATAAAGAGCCAAATGCTTAAAAGAATGAAAAGGGTTCACTGGGATGAAATGCCTATGCTGACTAGTGTTATATAGGTTAGTATATTTTAAGACAACTTTCAAGGAACACCTAGAATAACTCAGTAAGAATTAGACTACAATCCATACATGAATAGAAAGATCTTGAAGTCTACTTTTCAACAAAAAAAAAAATAGTGAAGGATTTCTAGTTTTTTAGAGAAAGTTATAGCTGTTTTCCCAAGATGTGTCTATGCTAAATCTGGGGAGTCCGAGCGCTTGCGAATTAGATTGAACACTCGTGCCTAGGTATCCCGAGTGCTCGCGAGTCAAGGGAAGAGCTCAAGGTTGCCCAAAAATCCATAACGGTCATATTTTTAGCTATTATTTTGACCGTTTAAAGGCTTGGGAAGCCTTGGCTCGCCTATATAAGCATGAGTCTTGTCCTAAATGTAAAAAAAACTCTCCCACAACTCCTCTATGTCATCTTTGAGCACTCCATTCATGAAAATCATTTAAAAACCCTCTTTACATGAGGTGTTCTTGAGCTAGATAGGTAAATCATCAAAGAGGAGAGAAAACAAGTCTTGAGAGCAAAATATTGGATCAATCATCATCCTAGACTTAAATAATAGCCCCTGAATCTATCAAGGAGCATCAGAGAGCCAGAGCCCTACTTAAAAAATCTTAAAAAGGGCTCTCTACACTAGTGTGAAGACCTTAGTTATATTTTCCTATTGAGAGGCTAAGCACTACAACCAAGCTACATTCATATCCATCACTTGAGTACGTCCACCGGACCCACCGAACATGAAAGCTTTCGTCAGAGACACCAAAACCTAGATTGGGAGTTCGCCGAAGACACCGAACTCGTAAGCAATTGCTAGAGACACCAAGTGCAGAGTCACCTCTACCAGAGACATTATAGGTAAGGTCCTGTTGATGTACCTTGTAATAGTTAGTAGATAACTATTAATAAAATCAACATGCCCCTAGAGTAGACGTAGGCCGGTGTGTCTTTCCACTATAAACACTTGTGTCTTTGTGGTTGCATGCTTTGTGGTTCTTTAATTTCTATATCATAATTGGGCATAAGCATCTAGGACTTGGTTGAATTTGCAATTTATACTAATTGAGCACATTGCATATTTGGTTGATCACCTAAGTGTTCATGCTTATATTGATTATGCAAAATTGTCTGTCACACTTAATTTTCATATCATAAACAAGCACAAACATCTAGGCCTTAGTTAAATTTGTAAATTGGACTAATTAAGCACACTTGCATACTTGGCTTGCAATTCAAAGAGAATTGATCACCTAAGTGTTTATGTTTATACTAAATTGTCCGACACACTAAATTTTCATAAACACGCACAAGCATTTAGGCTTTAGTGAATTTTCAAATTGGTTAGTCTATCATTTAAGTTTATTTGAACCCCTCGTAAAGTATATTGAATTTGTAATTCATAATTTATAGATCACTTTAGGACTTCACTCAAAAGACTAAACTTAAGTGTTCATATTGTGGGGTAATTGGAAGTGACTCTAACTAAGGTTAATATAAAAGGATTAATCAAGTAACCTTAGAGAACTTATTAGTCCGGCTCCTGTTCTGCTATAGGTAACACCATAGGAAAGTGATTTACTAATTAAAAGAATTTTCACTGCATCTTTAATTGAATTAAATTAAATCATAAGAGGGTGAATAAATTAATCGAAAAATTGTAGATATCCAATTCACTCCCCCTCCTCTAGGAATTTCACAAATCTCTACTTTGGCTTGAATTCTACCAAGGTTACATAGTACAAAAAAGACTCTACTCCCATCTTCTCCACACAACCCCAAAGGGTAACTCCAGATACTACGAACTCTAATCAAGTCGAAGCAATGCTTGAACTTGAATACTGAAAGTGACTTGGTCATCATGTTTGCTCACTACAAGAATACCGGGTTATATAATCATATTTTTTAGCATTGGTCACTTTAACCGTTGGGATATCTATATTATAGCTACAGATTGCGACAGTTGGTATAAACAAAAAAAAACTGATTGTACCGATGGATTCATTCTAACCCTACTGCTCTCTCTCGTTCTCGCCCCTATGTCTCATTCTCTCTATATCTTGGTATGTTGGAATGTTCTCTCCATTTCACTCTATATGACTCTAAGATTGATTTTTTAGGGATTTGTTTTGCCGCCACGAAGAGATTGACTTTTTTAGGGCTTGATTTTGTAGCAACGAAGGGGATTCACCAGTTCACGACGCCTCTTCCTCCTCAACCAGTCTTGATTTAGGTAAGCTCAATTTTTTTTTCCTTCTTCTTCTCTGTTTTATTTAAGCCTTTTTTTAGGACTTCTTGATTTTGCAGCAAGGAAGACAGTATTCTCTTGTTCACGACACCCCTTCGTTCTCAACCATTCAAGTAAGCTTAATCGTCTTCTTATTCTTCTTCTTTTCTTTTTCCTTTTTTTTTTTTTAGCCATTTTTATAGGGTTTCTTGCTTTTGCAATGAGCGAGCAGGACAGGTTTCGCCAGGATGCCCCTTCTTTCTCAATGTAAGCTCGATCATCCACTTCTTCTTTTTGTCTCTCTCTTTTTTTTTTTTTTTTTTTTTACTTGGAGCCGTTTTCCTTCCCCTTTATGGTGAAAACAAAATTGCAGGGTACTCCATTCTTCTCTGTTATTTTTTTGTTTGTGATATTAGATGGTTTGTTTGTTTTTCCTTTATTTGTGGGTTTTGCTTATTGTAGAAATAGATAACGAACAACTGATAGTTAATCTCCTTATGAAATACAAATCTATTGGTGGTTTTGTCACATAACCTCTTCAACTATTTGGCCAGAACTAATGAACCACAACACCCTAAAACCAAACCCCTGATTTTTGGTGTAGGAGATGGGTTCAATCCATCATACAATAGGTCCTCAACACTTTGCATATACTATTGTTGTAAATAAGGTTTATATAAGAACCTAGTCACATTAAGACATCCCACATTAGCTTCTTGTAATATGACCAAGAAATATTATATGGTGTTTAATGGCAAGAGTTTTGCATAACTCCCATCTAAATTCATCCCACAATGTGCATATCATTTGGATGTCAATGTATCATAGATGCCCGGTAAGGTGTAGTATTGCCACCTAAGCTGGTCTTTCTTTGTCTTATAATATTGTCTCCTTAAATATTACTGAATTTTCATTTCAAATTTTAATGTTAATTGCTTTTTTTTCTTCTTCTATTTTCTCTTAAATACAACTAATTGAAAATTTTCTTGAACTTTTCATTTTCAAAGGTGTGAAGTTTAACACAAGATTGATGTTTAATACCTTGATTCTACTTATTTTTAAGGGATTTTCTTAGGATAAGGTAATTTTTGGAAATTCTAGTACATCATTTATCGACCAAGTCACCACAATTTAATGTCACACCACTAGTAGTAACATAGCAATGATTCTCAACAGTAATGTTTTATAGAGGAATTATTCACTTCAAAAGTATGCAACTAGTATTTTTTTTTATGAAAATTTCTAGAAGATCAAATATTGTTTATTTTCATTGATGCTCATTGACTTGATTAGCACCAATTACAAGATGCTCTTTTGAGACTTAGCCAGAGTCATGAACATGAATCCCAAGATGATCACTTTGACTTGACGTTCTTTTAAGTCTTCAACTCAAAATAACCATTCTTCAATGGAGCAATTTGGAGTTGAAGTTGCCCTTCAAAGAAGTGGTGCTTTAAAGTAGATAAAAAAACTAATTAATTGCTTTCCTGTGATGTACTGACACTTATATTCATTCTAATGGGCTTGTTAAAACTGAACCAAGGACTGAACATTGATGAAAGAGATCCTTTGAATGAATCTACCAATTTCCTTGTTTTATATATATATATATATATGCTGAATTTAAACCAGTGACCTCATGGTTCTGTTTTTAAAATAGCAACCAGTTATGTACACTATTACTTGTCCATATATCGACATCAGAGTTATTGAACTTAATGAGCCAGTTTATTCATGATTGCTGAAGATCATTCTTGGAAGAGTCATTGTTCATTGAAATTCTACATGAAGATGTGATCTGATAATTTTACGAAGTTGGAGCCCTTTTGAGGTGAATGAATAAAAAATGCTCACCTTAACGAATGCTAACCACTGCATTTTGTCAGGCGGTGGGCACATCAGTGCTGAAAAGTGAATATGCGCCCCCCAAAAAAGTGAAAATCACTTTTCAACGCTGATGTGTCCACCCCAGACAAGGAGTAGTGATGAGCGTTTGTTAAGGGAAGCGTTCATAAACCGATCCCCTTTTGAGGCTATTTTGAGTTACTTAGATCAAACAAGTTTTGGGAAAGCATCAGTATACAGAACATGTGGCTAACAAGATAAAACCTTGGAATAACTTTTGATGAATCAGGTTTGGTTTCTTATATGAGTATCTGAAAAGTGTAATTTTGTGATATTACATACTGGTAACTTACCTAAAGAAAGACATAATGGTATCTTGATCTGATGATGATAGATTTACATCTTATCCTCTTTGTTCTAGCATAGATTATCTAGGCTCTATGTTAAGAATTTATGGTTTATGAGTTTCAAAAAAGTTTGCCCCTTTCCCACTTCTTACTATGTGATTCTCCAAGTGTTTGATTTCACTTTTATTGTTGGATCAATCATTATCATTGCACCTAAGTAGTTTTAGACTCGATTCTGTGATTTGTTGGACTAAGAAGATCAGTGTATTGCCATCTGCCATGGAGAATTAATGCTACATTTGACTGAACTTTCAAAAATTCTGACCCTTGATGTTCAAATTCAAATGTAATCGCTTGAATGGGCTGAGATAAATTATAACACATCCATCTGAGATAAACTATAATGTATCTATTTGTGTTAAGGGGTGGGCTGAGAGGACCTAAGCTATGCCACATTTTAGGCAGCCCCAAAGCATTTGGACCCTACCTTTAGTTGCATCCATTTTTGTTATTTTGGTAGCTACGAGGGGTTGGGATGAGAGGACCTAAGCTAAGCTACATTTTAGGCAGCCCCAGAGCATCTGGACCCTAGATTTAGTGCTTTTATTTGCTTGTAATATGTGTTTATTGGTGTTTACACACAGGTACCTTTATGTGCATATCATTTCGTCTTTAAAAACACTAAGAGGATTCAAAAGACTATACTTACCCCACTTATACAAACATAGAAATATCCCTAATTACATCCTAAACTCTAATAATGCATAAAACATTAACGAAAATAGTAAATTGACTCTAAATAGGACTTAAAACACATACTAAACTTCATCATGATTCTCCATGTGTGTCTTCATGCGTGGACCCCACCAAGGCCATATGTGGGGTCCACCTTGCTCCAATGTCCACATCACCACAACAATTAATGGTGGTGTTCTGTTGTTTCACCTAATTTGATTACTATGACAAATATAATGTGGAAGTAGGAACTGGGGGGGGGGGGGGGGGGGGGGGGGGGGGGGGGGGGGGGGGGGGGGGGGGGGGGGGGGGGGGGGGGGGGGGGG
>JAOXJP010231556.1:0-10610 GCA_025762735.1 Platanus orientalis | reverse complement strand
GAGACAGGCTATGCACAGTACTTTCTATTTTAAAAATAAACATCAATATGTACACACACCCATAACTACCACCAAGCCCTGCACCAAGTGTTTGTGAGATCTCAACTTTCCATTATGTTCATACGCAATTAAACCAACAAAGAACCAATGTGTCAGCTATCTTGACGAGAACCCAAATTATATAACCAGATTCTACTCTTTGCACTGATCAAAATATCCTTTTTGTGTTAAACTTTCCATTATGTTCATACGCAATTAAACCAATAACGAACCAATGTGTCAGCTATCTTGACGAGAAACCCAAATTATATAACCAGATTCTACTCTTTGCACTGATCAAAAATATCCTTTTTGTGTTATTTGGGTTCAATTTCTCACACATGCTACATGAAGTGAGAAAAAGAGACCCATCAATAAGAGGGAACATGTTTCATCACGAAACTCAGATAAAGGATCAAGTTGGCAAATTCCCCTTGCCAGTGGAGGGCTGTTCAATACATTTCTTTTTTCTATCATCATAACCATCTTCTTCAGCATTGTCTTCTTCTCCAACTTTGGCTTCAGCTTCACATCTTTTCCTTTGTGGAATCACCTGAAAGAATGAAGTCTTCCAATCTCCTGTTTCCAAGAAGTTGAGCAGTATTTCAACCACTTGGTTCACAGTAAGTACCTGTTTCACCCAAATACATGAAGAAATTCAGTCAGATTCATTCCAACATCGTCCAGGTAATATAACCTTTAGCAGATGAACTATTAAAGTTCGTCTACAGGAAGGACAAGTTGGTCATTTTAAGAAATGAGGCACACCTGTTTTTTCTATTTTTCTATATTAGTAACCAAATAAAAATTTAATGAATACCTTTTTTTTATTTCGTAAAATAATGAACACAATTGAATGGTTTGTGGCATACAAGCTAAAGACATATTAATATAGCTTATATTCTTGAAGCCTTTAGGTTTATCTACATAATACTTGGCGCATTGAGGTCTCTGTCCTATCATGTTATAACGGTTTATGTGCTGTGGAGCTTCAAAGATTGCCAATATGCAGGACAGCTAGGTCATCATTCAATCTAGGGCATCTTATATGCCCAAAATCAAGCCTATTACCATATTCTAATAAAACTTGAGGAAAACCCATGGATGAAAGTGAAACATAACATTTAGAAATATTTTTCAATGATTATACTTGGATCTAGTCAGCATAAACAAATTTAGTATTCTCTGTAATCTGTATATAGCATTCTGTCTAAATTCTATTTCTTTTTGGACGGTAGTCTAAATTCCAACAAGTACATTGAAAAATAAGAAAATGAAAGTTTCTAGGCAGGCAACTTCCAGGAGGCAAAAGAACCAAAGAATTAGAAACAGCACCTGGGAACTTGACATCTTCAAGTAATTTCCAATTGGGAGCTTCGCAGTTTGAATCCCTTGGTCTTGTGCTTTTTTCATGGTTATCCCCTTCCATCTGTTCCGATCCACCAACCCACCAATAATATATATTTTCTTTGGATCAAGTTCATCCAGCACAGTTTCCGCATCTGCAGTGAGATAGACCAGATTTTCCTTCTGATCATGCAGAGCTTCAATATATGATCTATTCTCCTTCTCAATTACCCACTTATCAAATCCCGGGAGCCTCTGCAGTTGGGTCTCTATTTCTCCCCTGCATCCAGTCAACCAGAGATGACCTGGCAAAGTACATTTCCCATTCACTGCATAACAATACATAATCTGCAAGTTCCATTTCAAATTCTCAGTTGATAATATGTTCAGTACTTAAAGAATATGGTTGCAATATTCTTATTATTTTATATTTAGAAGATTATTCAACAAATATGTAGTTAACTGTCCATTTGTCAGAAATGGGTCCTATAGTGATTACAACAGTAAGTTAAGAAAGAAAACTGTGCATTTGACAAGAAGATGGAAAAATGTTTCCTGGCCTGTGCTGTGCATATCAGTGCATACCACACATCCAGTGTGTTCGGGAAACACCAGTAAATGGATCCCACTAAAATGCGTCCCTACACCAAAAGGTTGGGCCAATACTACCTTTCCAATTACAAAAATATGAGAGAAAGCAACCAAATTTAAGTGGCCAGCATCATGGTCAATGAGGGCTTCCATCATCTGATTCACCTCAACCTCCTTGTAGCGATGTACTAATCTTTGTCCCTTATAATCTCAATTCTTCAATGCAAAAGGTTAACTTTGAATTTCATGTAGACCTACCAATAAATTGGTAATCCTATATCTCCACATAATTCTAAAACTACAATGGCTCCTATCCTCCCAAGCAAAAGTGAGCCCTATATAAACAGCTACCACGAGCCTGCTGCTGTTCTTAAATTTCAGTCTAGCACATATATAACAGGAGTAGATAATTTACATCATAAATGTAAAACATAAACCCCTCATCCTCTTTGGTGGAAAAAGAAGATTTGAACATCTTGATAATTGGAGTTCAATTGTTTAAGGATCTAAAGTTTCATGGCACTAAGATGGTTATTCAGGAATGCTGAGAGGCAATACAAGATTGCACCATAGTCTTCAAATAAAGCTAATCTCCAAGACAATCCCAAGTATATTCACTGCCTACATCTGATACTCAGCATAAACCCATAAACAATTCCATCTTTTTGCATCAGAAAAATAAAGAAAATTGAACTTAAAAACAAAAAAATAATAATAAAAAAATTAAGGCAAACAAACCACTACCTGTTGAACAAGACTGTGAATCTCGTTGGGTGTCATAAGATCAGAAAACTCGAGATCAACAACGATCTTCTGACCTTCTTCTTTGGCTCTAGTTAGTCTCCCAATCTTCTTCTCCCTCTCCTCTGATATCTTCTCCATCCTCTCCCTTCTGAGCTCTCTCTGAGACTCTATCAGCTTCAATTTCTCCTCTTCAGAGATGTTTGCAAGCTTTTCTTCCCATTCACGACGCTTTGTCTCTGCTTTTCTCTGCTTCTGTTGTTTAATGGCAGCCTTCTTCTCTGCCTTCTTTGCTTCAAATTTCTGCTGCTTCAAAAGCCTTTTTTGAGCGTTTTTTGACAGAACAGGAGGAGAAGAAGGGTGAAGGTTGTCATTGATCGGGTTGTCACGGGTCTTTTCATCATTTGGAACTGGTTCCAACATTTGCACTGATTAAAAGGGAATGTCTTCACAAATATGTTGGTTGTCTGAATTTTATTCAAATTTAAATGGGATGGTTAGAGAGACAGTGAATTAACAAAGTTCCCCTTAAGCTTCCTCTTCTAAACTCTGTTGCAATAAGATAAGAAAACTCACATATATCAGAGAGATGCTTCCGCAAGAAACCAAACATGTTGGCAAAGAGAAAAAAATATTCAAAGGACATTAAAGATGCATGAGTAACTATGTATATCGGTCCATGTTTCTTATTTTGTAAAGAATCTGATGAGAGAAACACTTGTTCATTTCTGATTTCTAAAGAACATCTGCCAAAAATCTAGATCCATGGTAATGCCTCTAAATGCAACAAAATAAACTTAGCTAGGTACAATGTCCAAGGCATGATCCTACAAACTGATTTCAATTGTCAGTGACAAATAGCATGTAAATCCAATCATGAGTTACATGTCAAGCATCCATCTCTAATAGAAAATAGCATGTAAATCATCCAATCATGAGATATATGTCAAGCATGTCTCTAATAGTAAACCAAAAAAAAATTAAGGTATGCTGTTCTCTTGTTTAAAAGATATCAAAATACCTTGTATTATAAAAGTTAAGAAGAAAAACTCTCAAACACCATTTAATCTCTAAGGACCCTTCTCTTAGCAAGATCACTATTAGAGTAAACGGCCATTTGGCTGATGTTGGCACCCTAAGGAATGAGGCATTTGAAGAGAGCCGAAGTGCAAATTTCGCTAAGCAAGTGAGACAACCCAATAACCAACCTTTTCCCTAGAGTCTAACATACTTGATGCATGAATCCCCTTCAACAAACACTCTACAAGGTTGAGGCTTTTAACAAATTTAAGCCCTTAAAGAATAGCCAAAACAACATCCAATCCAGGTGAAAATATGGATTACTATTCCTCTAAAAGATTTTAGCAGGAAGGACAAACTTCATTTCAATTGTTAGGAATGTGCCAGGCCAGATGGATGGTAAAGAAGAAAGACGATAATAGAAAACTAAATCTCAATCTCTCAAAAAGTAGCAAGCACCAACCACTTCACTCTATAGAAGCAAAAGCTAAAAGAGAAATTATTGCTTTAATTCTATCCATGATGGCCAAGATGCTGGACCTTATCAAAAATTAAAAAAAACAAATACATAAAAAAATGAGACATAGGACCCTTTAATTTAAAAAATCTGTCCACCCATATAATAGCGTGAAGAAAAAACTTCCACATTAATCAGAGCCTAACACCCAGATTTTCATCTACAATGTTCAAATTCATACTCACAATTTTTGACAGGCAATATTTTTCATAATTCTTCATATTTTAGATTAGCCTACAAATGTGGGTTCCTACTGACAGTTGCTCAAAGCAAGAACTAAGGGCGCATATGCATTATCTGACTTTCCAAACAGACATATGGGACAGATTTTCTTTTTCTTTTTCGTCCCCAGCTGATTCTAAGGATCCAACAATACCGAGAGCGAGCAAGAGAGAGAGAGAGAGAGATTGAGATTTAAATGGCTCAGGTATAAGAGAAGAAAAATATGAAAAGGAAGATTTTTTTTTAAGGTGTCCCGGGATGAAAAAATATTCATGGTAATCATCTCTATAGTTAGGTCCGATAAGAAGCTGGAGAAAGAGACAAAAGCGAGAGAGCTTACTACTCTCTTAGACCCAATTCAAACACCTGCCGTGCGGTCCATCAAGGAACCCAGATAGAAACCCACGCCTGCTTATTAAAAAAGAACAATTGCTCAGAAAATTAGTCAACTTTCTCAGCACAAACGATAAACCCCACTTTTGCTGTTACGCCCAAAATTTCATCATCATGGAGATTGAGATTGAGACAGTAAAATGAGAAAATAAAAGAACCCAAAAAGAAGATAAAAGTTCTAATCGAATCAACCTGTTTGCTTTGGAGGATCGAAATGAGAAAATTGATTTGCGAACCCAAAAGCCTGTAATAATCCAAAACCTTCTTTGCGTATTCCTACTGGTAGTCTTACTCGAGGGTGGCGGGACAAGATCAGGGCAACGTTCGACTGAAATGGGGGAGTTTTATAGCTAAAGGAGATTGAAGGTATAATTATTGAAGTCAGGGGCAAAATGAGCATTCGAATTACTTGGGGGAGCTTCTAAACACACCCCCAAAATTTCTCTTCACATTCCAATTTTAAGATTTTTTAAAATTCCTTCCAATATGTTTAAAATTATCATTCTAACCCTACCCCCGGTGTGAAGAGAAAATGAGGTGAAAAAAGGGGTGTGAAAAAAAAATTTGGGTTTTATTTAAATGTTCCCCTACTTGGGCAGTCTTTGGCAAGCAATCTCAAATTGCCATCATGAAGTAAATTGCATTCTAAGTTCCGATTAGGGTCATTTTCTTCTTTTTTAAAAGGTTGTTTGGGAGTTCGGATTTGCTAAAATTGAAATTTCAACAAGGTGCTGAAATACCCATTTAAATCATGTCATGTGTATAAAACTAGTAAATTTAGAAACTTAATTTATGAGAAGTTATTAGATTAGTCAAGGAAACCTATTTTTTTGTAATCAATTATACACATGGCATGATTTAATTAGGTATTTCAGTACCTTGTTGAAATTTGAATTTCAGCAAATCTAGACTCGTTGTTTGGTATGCAATTTCGGATGCAATATGTGAGCTGAGTTTGCATTTCAGTGCAATTTCAACTTGCATTAAAAAGAGCATTTCAAAATTGCAGCCCAATTTCAGGTTGTATGTCTAGTTTAGAAAAGGCGTTGAGTAGTATTAAATCACGTCAATGAGGTTAGTTCGGTCTTTCCATGAGAACTTATAAAAAGGTTTTCATCTTTGCAACACCTCTTTACTGTATCATCTTATTATTGACTGATTCAATGTGCGTACATTTTAGTAAAAGGTTTAAATAAACCATTACAAAGATAAAGATAGAAATTAAATCAAATCAAATATTATTCAAATCTTACATAATTAACTCCTAATCAAATATTATTTAATTAACAACTAATCAAATCCTATCTAAAATCTATAGTTCCCTAATACTTCCTCTCAAACGCAAGATGAATTTTGAATAAAATGTCTTTTGTGTTTGATTTATAATCACATGTGCCTTCATAATCTAATGTCACTTGATTTGATGATCCTTATGTCAGCTATGATTTTGCGTGTTGACACACAATTTGGTGAATGTATAGTAGTGATCATATGATAGAAGTCAACTTTTTTTCGAAAAAAAAAAAAAATGAATTGGGAATTGGATCCCTAGTGATCCAAGCATCAAACGTAGGCCAAATAACAAACCTAAACTTGAAATGGCCTTGCATCTATTTGAACTTCAAATATAACCTCTATTGGGCTGAAGTGACCTTTATGAGTCTTGTTTCTTTTAAGCTGAAAAGCAGCTTTTATGGGCCTTGCCTCTAATGAAATAAAAAGTAGCTTTTATGGGATTACCTCTAACAGCAAAAGATCTTCTCCTGCTAGCCTATGACCTATTAAGGTCCTGTCTAATTAGGTGGTAGGAGATGATTGGCAAGAAAAAGTGAATTGCATTTTTAAAAAATTATAATTCACTTTTTCCCTTCAATAGTGTTCTGCCACCTGTTAGACAAGACCTTAATAGGTCATAAGTGACAAGAGAGGATCCGGTCTAACCTCTAAAGGGCTGCAAATTGACATCTTTAGGCCCTTTTTTTAATCTTTAACATATGATCTCATAAAAAATAAAAATAGGTGAAAATTGGTAGGTTGTTGTTGCTCAAACAACACCTATGGTTGCTTGTTGTGGTTCTTAACGGTGTTATGGTGGCTACTGCTATTGTTGATTCCTAAGTAGACATAAGTTGGGCTTGGATTATGTGCAAACGAATTTCGTGAGAACTATGCAAATGGCAGCAGAGGGGCTGTACCAAAAAGTGATTTACACTTTTGGGGGGCACTAATCACTTTTCAGAGCTGATGCTGATGTGTCTGTACCCTGGTGCCGTTTGCACAATTCTCACAAGATTTGTTTTCACCTAATTTTTTCCCATTTAAGTTATTTGTAGACTTGTAGTGGTAGTCACAACAATCCAAGTAGAAACAGTTGTTGGATATGATGTCCACAAACGGTGTCATCCCCACTTATCACATACTTGAATATGGTTTTTCATGTTGTTCCCCTCAACAATGATGTTATTAGTGAATATCCACTCAGGCCTGTCTGGTTGCATAGAAAAGGTTTTCTCACGACAAAATTTTCTCAAGAAATCACTTTTAAGCTATCGTTGCCATGAAAAGCTGGCTTTGTCATGTATTCCTAATGATTATTTTCTTTCCTTTTCTTGTGGGATTTTTTTTCTTCTATTCCTTTCTTTTCTTTTCGATGCAACTGGGCCTCAGGGAAATGATTGAATTTCACAAAGCAAATGAAAGATAGGTGACGAAGGGAAGGGAGTCTGAACCTGGCCAGTGAAATGTGAACAGGGAAAAATAAATAAAAAGGCAATGCCTTAGTAACGTAGCCAAGCGGTAAGGCAGCGGGTATTGTTCCCGCTACTCGGAGGTTCAAATCCTTCTGTCCCAGAGCCCATAACGATGACTAAGGTGGATGTGCCATTCAAACATCAGTTTTGGTGGTTATGAAAGAGACAGATGGAGAAATTTGTAGAAAAGACAAAGATTCATCTAAAATGTTTTAACAGGTATGAAAGAGACCACAGAGAAAAGTGAAGAATTTTGAGGAAATATAATTCTTATTATTGATTGATTCAAAGTTTGTACAATGACTTTAATAAGAAGTTAAAATAAGTCATTACAAAGATGATAAGGTGTAGAAACTAAATCAAATCAAATTTTATCTAAATCTAACCTAATGAACTCTTAATCAAATATTATATAATTAACAACTAACAAATCTTATTTAATAATCTTTAGTTCCTTAATAGATATCATTTGGGCCAGCCATTTCAAAGTGACAACTTCTAACTCGTTCAAGTAAGCTCGGTACTCTCTTTCTCCCTCTCTCTCTCTCTCACACACACACACAGTGGTTTGACCTTCAAGGGAGCTATGAATCACACATTTGCATCGTCACAACTCACAAGCACAGTATTGAGCTTGTGACCTTACAGTTGTGATGTGGCACCATCTATTTGTGCTTCAATCTCAAACCCTAGGCAGCAAATTAACTCTCTTTTATTTCCTTTCAAAATACCTTTTGTTTTTTTGCGGGGGGGGGGGGTGTTGGCCAGACCCTACCCTGTGCATTCAATGCAAAATAATAAAAACCTGGGGTATGAGGGATGTGGCAGAAAACCTTACTCCAAAAAACACCTTACATCCTGAAAATTGAATAACCCTCTACCTTTGTTACATCAGCATCTAAATTATCAGCTACTTTGTTATTTTCTCAATAGGTATGCACCACTATTTCCAACCACTCCAAGATTATCATGGTACAAGCCGTCTGGGTTATTCTCGAGGAAACCTTTGTTTAGACCATCCTGTTTGAATAGTCTTTTGACCACACCACATATTGTCTTCCAAATTCAAACTTCTCACAAAAAAATATCAACGTAGTAGCACTCATTTTTGAATGGTATTCCCTCCGTAACTGTTTTTAGCCAGTCCCGACTATACCTTCTAACCACCTTCAATCATACCTCCTACAGCTTCTCTCTTTCCAATTTTCCCCATACAACATATTTTAGGGTCAAGCCAATTAAGTATTTTCATTGATTTTGCATTAGTTGTTGTTGGGTTAATGTCTTGTATTCAACTTGGGATGATGATCCGAAAAACCTGAATATGACCCAAAAATTTTTCTTACTCATTTTGTATCCACTTTGGGGTCCAGATCCGACCTGCACAAATTAGGGTTTTGGGGTTTATATTTTGAGATTTTTTCGGTTTTCGTGCCATCACACTGTTCATTGTAATCTCTGTTCTTCAATCATAGTGAAAGCTCTTCTCCGTTTTCGCCCGTAAACGTAGGCTTCAAGCCGAATCACGTAAATTGTCTTGCTCTTGTAATGTGATTGTTTTCTGTTTTATTTTCTCTCTTCTTTGTTGCATACGATCATAGATCTAGGTTTCTGCATAACAGTTGTATTAGTGAACCATGATAAAATATGTTGTGGAAATTAATTTCTAAATGAATGGCACGTTGAGCTGATTAGGAAAAAACACACTAAAGATTCTGAGCAATATGTACACCTGTGCCCTGTAGGGCATCTGGTAGGACGCATTATTGATTGGCTGTGGGATTGGGTTTCGATTACCCCGGGATTCCTTGCGTCAGATTGGAGTGCTGTGTGGGATGGGAATGTCCATCACGCCAATCTTTAGTGTGTAGCCCTTTTGGTTGTTTGTGTTTTTCTTTTGTTCTGTTTTTCTCTTTTTGTTGTTGCGTTTGTATTCACCGCCCTGGTGAATACCTTGTCTGTTTGCTGTTTCTCTTCTTTTAATAATCTCCACACAAAAAAAAGCACTTGTACACAACTGGTGATTACCATATTCAACATTCTATGTCACAGCACATACATTTTGAGGCTAAATACACCCATTTATTCTAAACTCACTTTTCAACAGCAAGATTACCTTGCAATACCTTCCAAAGGAATTGAGAAATCTTCATTGGGGTTTTACCATTCCACTCCCATTTTGCCCACAGAATCTTGACTCCATGTTGAATTACTTGCCATTTAGATTTAAATAAGAAATCCCCTTTCAGGTTTAGCTTCTAGACCATAACATCCTTATCATCATTAATGTGCATTATCTAAAGAAACTTAGTGGTAGACGAAGAAGTTCAAATGAAAATTAGAGATGAGAGGTTTTGTGACCTTGTCAAAAGACTAGGAACAAAAAAAATAAAAATAAAAATCTAAGAATGCTAAAAATATAAGAAACAAAGAAACGAATAAATGAGGCTAAATTTAGAGGCATAAGATGACCTTTATCATAAGTTTGGTATAAAGGATGGTGAGAAAAATATATACAAACTTGTAAGTAAGGAAGAGATTACAAAAATGTGGAAGAGGTTTTTCTATAATTATTAAATGATGATCTTGTATAGATTATGGAATGTCATTAAGAGGAATCATTACAAGAATACCGGGTTTTAGCAGCGGTCAAAACCGATGTTAAATTCTTAAAAAACTGTTGCTATAGATAGATGAAACTTATACCAACGGTTTCAAAAACCATTGCTATAGTTCCACCGACCGTTGCTTAAGTGCCGTCACTAGAATGTTATAGCGACTGTTTTGTGACCGATGGTATAAAATAAATTGTACCGATGGTCATCTATTGTGACGGTTATAACCGTTGCTATTGAAGGATATTTTTTCATGTAAAAGACTGTCGCTACATCCTACACATATAGCGACAGTTTTTGTACCATCGCTATAAATTTCTTGTAATTAACAATAGCAACGTTTATAAAACTGTTACTACATCCTACACATATAGT